>JARHVA010004093.1:1315000-1320000 GCA_037957365.1 Torreya grandis | reverse complement strand
AAGCTCAAGAGTAACATGAAAATGGAAATGCATGAGTGAAAATATAAACAATAATTAGCCACTCAAGAAGCTAAATGGCCTAATTTTTTTGCATCTAACATTGCTTTGAATGTTTTTTATAGGTAAATAGGTTGTTGGTTAAGGAGAAGTATTTGAACCTATGAATAGGCTCATAATTGAGCATGAAGTAGAGGAGGATTGTTATAGGTCCTCAAAAAATAAAGATAATAGAAAGGATTAGTTGGATATTCATAACAAAAAGTTGATCAAGCAAGGAGAAGCAATCCTCACTCAAGAGGATAGGGAGAATGAAGATAATGAAAATGAATTACATGAATTCCACACCAAGGAACACAAATAAGAGCAAAGCTATGAAGGTCAAAAATTGTAATTAATATTGCCTAAAGTAATCATAGAGGTAGAAGATAATTTTTTTTAGCTGAATAGTTATGGTACAATTGATTCTAATCAAGATATGCTAAGTACTAATGGAGAATGTATTCTGATAGAGATATGGCAGCTTCAATAAGAGATTACATGTGATGTAAAGTTGCTAGATGAGAAAAAATACAAGATATTTGTGTATTATATTTTGGATCAGTTGCAAGAAGAGATGAAAAATTTGGATCATGATATAAACAATGAAGAAGCAGACAACATCTATCATAAAATAGAAACTAAAGAAGTAGATAGTTGGAAGGAGATAATGGAACCACAAGATAGAAAATTTATGTTTTCTAATTTAGATTACATAATAGAAAATAAAGTATGGATTGAATTAGAATCATAAAAACTCCAAAATCTTAAAATTTTAATTCTAACACTTTATTGGATAATGTATGTGTAGGTGTAATAGAGGAGGTAAAGTGTATATAAAATATTTACTTAGAAAGAGTTCAAGTCAAGAACATGAAAAATAATATCTTGAATCAAGAGAGTAAATATTTAAATAGAAATATTGAAGAGAAAATTGAAATAGGATAAGCCATTACATGGAAGAAGATAACAAGAAAGAAGAAGAGAAAGTGTGGAAGTAAGGAACATGCATACTTATATGAAAGATTAAGTGAAGAAGAAGACTAAGCAAAGAGTATTTGTAGTAATGAATGGAAAAATCAAGAATCTCATGAGTAGGAGCTCATGAAATGTTTTAAGCCTAGGATTCTAATGCAAGAGTATCAATCCATCAATGCAAATTTGTAAATAATTAGTTTAAGTACATCAATAAGCCATATTATGAAGGAAAGAATCTATATTATGATTTAAAATGCATTGTAAAGGGTCATATAGTGGTTATTTAAATGTGTATAATTCATCAAAGTCTTCTTAAGGACACTTATAGCTATGTATAAAAGCTCTTGAGCCAAAAGTCACATTTAAATATTCAAATTGTAAAACAAGGCATATAAACCCTTGTGGAAAATTGTAAGGGTATAAATTTTATGGAAGGTTCATAGTAGGTTAATGACCTAATGTAAAATATATTTTTAACCATGTAAAGAGTGACAAAACTCACCATGTCTCTAGAAAGGAAAATGTTACATTGGAAAAGGTAAGATTAGCATGTGCTAAGTAAAGAGGGTTGTCGAGAAATAGAATATTTTCTCAAAATCTAAAAACTATATTTTTAATTGGATGGAGAGAAATAAATATCAAAAACCATCAAGTATAATGCTTAATAAATTAATAAGTAAGATATAAAGAGGAGTGATGATGAAGAAGTGAGTAGATAGATCCAAGAAGAAATTCAAGGAATTCTCTAGTAGAGTTATCTTGATATAGGTCTTTTAGTCCTATAAAATTTAAATAGGTAATAATTTGTAGCAAGAGATTGTATATATTCTATTATATATGGAGTTATATAGTCACTTTGAAGAGATATTTTGTATTTTTGAAACCATCTTTACGTAAAAGATATATGTGAATGATTCTTGAGTCATGTTTACTCATCCACGAGTTTGTGTTAGAGGTAAATGGATGTATTTGATATTCTAAACATTAATTTGTATAAATTAATTCTTGGTCTATTGTGTGTGTGTGTGTGTGTGTGTGTGTGTGTGTGTGTGTGTGTGTGTGTGTGTGTGTGTGTGTCTATATATATATATATATATATATGTATGTATGTATATGTGTATATATATATATATGTATATGTATATATATATGTGTGTATATATGTATATATATGTATATATATATATATGTATATATATATATGTATATGTATGTATATATATATATATACATACATACATATATATATATATATATATAATAGACCAAGAATTAATTAATAAAAATTAATGTTTAGAGGTTTATGCTCTGATACCACGTGTCGGGAACCTAGAACAATAAACATGCTCTGATGCCTACTTAGTCAGGATCTTGCTCTACCAATTAGAGCACATGTGATTACTTCTTGTATTAGCAACTAAAAACGGAATTATACCAGAATCAATAAGTAACTAGAAATATGAAACAACACAGGAATTGAGAGACAATACACAATTGTATTAATAATCACTCAGAAGAATATACAATAAGGAAGATGCCACTTCTTCCTCCACCTCAAAGGTTCACCACGCCTCAAGACCTTCTTCCCTCTCTCTCTCTCTCGGTCCCAACAATCAACTCCAATATAGAATTAATGTTCACCTCTCCAACCAGTCAGTAACATGCTACCAATTCACTAAGTACACAACCGTACTCCAAGTAGATCCCCTGCTCTCTATTGCTACCTGCAAATCACTAAACCTTACTCACCATGTAGATATCTCTACACCCCTAAAGAACCCTTGTCCTTGCCTCACCAAGTCCTTATGATTCTTCAACTAGTACCCTAGTGGATCAGCTCCTTGACCTTGCAGACTTTGCAACTCTCCCTAATCATACACACCTAGCACCCCTTTGGAACTAGGAGGAGCTAATCTAGCTCTCTCTAAAAGCTCTATGGCTTTCTAGCACACTTTTACAATACAACTATGAGTCTATTATATAGATCTCATCCAAACAATAATTAGACATCTAATACAATAATTAAATCCACAGCTCTCAGTCTAAAATTAGCTCTAAACATGAAAACACTTGGTTCGTCAACCAACTGCCCGTAATATACTCGCAGCTCGAACCACATAGGTGACCGACGTCGGTCCCTATCTACCTAGGGATGCTGACGCTGGCTGATCTAAGACCGACGTCGGTTGCCTTCTGTCTCCTTCCTACCATCATTGGTTTGCCTGATCGATGATGGTGTCCGTGACACTCCGCAACTCTTCTGTAACCTCCTCCATGTCTGCATCAGTGAAGCTTTTAGCTCCACAACCTAACAATCTCCCACTTGGAGATAAACAGCTGCACCTGTACCTATATCTGTAGCCCATCTAATCTATTTCCTGGCTTGTATCCCTCTTCAAGATCAATCCTGAAGACCAACCACCACACAACCTGTGATGTTATACATGTCATTCAAGTAACCTGCCATATCCGAACCTACATATCCATGTAGTGAAGAACTTGACCCTGCATAACAAGAATCCCTGCTACTAGTCCCACTGAACTACCCTCCAGTACTCCTTCCCCGAATTGGCTCCATACTTTCTGACAACCCCCACTGATTGGGAAAAACTCAGGTCTACACTAGACCTCATGTGATTTTGAACCCTGTTTCAAGCTAAGCTTGAACTGTCCAGCCATTGGTGTGCTTTCTGATTCTGCATCCTGCGTAATGAACCTCGCCAACACCATCTTCACATCAACTCCCACTGGAGATAAAATCTCCATGTCTCTTATGCCAAAGAATTTTGTTGTTCCAAATTCCTCATGACACACCTCTGAACTAACCTTACCTTTTAGCTCAGGAAATCCCTGTATGTACAAAACCTGCTAGCAAACCATCCACATACAGTAACTAGATAATGTCGCAACTCATCATCCACCTAGTAAGAATAAAACCACAATAGTTACATTGACATTGACTGAAGCCATGCTTAGTCATCCACCTATCAAAACCTGTACCACTGTCCTGCAGCTTCTTCAAGACCATATGCCTTGGCCTTCTGTCTCATGTATCCATCCACTCTCTTCTTTAACCATGGGAATCCATCTGTCTCTCAGTGCTTTCTTCCAGCTGACAACTCTACCAACAAATACATGTTTGGTTCTTCTCCAAGGACTCACACTCCTCATCCATGCCAAGCTCCCACTATATCTGGATTCTACCTGCATTGCCTCTTCACATCTTCCTAGTTCTCGACCATTAGTAAGTAATACAAAGAAGGTGAACAATGAATATGAGGTTCACTTACCCTTTCTAACCTCCATATGAGTGTTTGAGACTTATTGACAGCTAGCTGTCTACCCAATATCCATTCCAGTGACCGATCGCGGCCATCTCCCAGTCTGCTCCCGACCGATGTCGATTCCCTGTACTGACCCTAACTGTCAACGTCATTTCCCTGGCCGATGCCGGTATCCTTTCTACTGACATTAGTTACTTCATGACTGATGTCGATCTTCCTTTTGCCGATGTCAGTTACTATATGACCGATGCTGTTACCTGTGTTCGTTTGTGAGTGATAACTTTTTACCCATGAGCTCTCCATGGATCAAAATCCTAATCAAATCAACCTTGCTTTGCTCAAAATAATTTAGTTCCCTCACCTGATCTCTATCTGTCATCTCCTCCATGAACACCAAGGCTTTCCAGTTCTTTAGCTTGTCAAAAACATTTGTCTTCTGCTTCAGAACATGCATTCCCCTCCTACATATGTAACCAAGCCTACAAAGCCACATCTTTGTAACAAAAGGTGAATCAATAATATAAGTAGATAGATAAAGGATACCTACTTTATTACCACCATCTAATTCAAGTGTATTTACTGTGAGAGTTATAGTGCATCTCTCATTACCCAAATTTCTTGAAGAAATTAGACTCATCTCCAAGACTTGTACCTGCATGACTTCCTTCAACCACTGTGTGTCGTCCATCTGCAATTTCAGCT
>JARHVA010004093.1:1147500-1310000 GCA_037957365.1 Torreya grandis | reverse complement strand
AGTTTGGATAGTGAGGAACTCAAAATAGTTTGAAAGTGTGATACTATTCTAAAAATCAAAATTTTAGAACTCCTAAATAGTATTTAAAAATAAATTAATAAAATTATAACTTTTGTTTTCACTAAATATTATGCATGGTACATATTTTTGGTTGGAATAACTTTAAGTATGTCAAGTTGAATTTACTTCAAATATATAGTAGATATAAGTGAAAACATTGATATGTATTCAACCTTTTCATAATTAAGAGGATGTGGATTTTTTTATAAGAATAGTGGATAAGTCAAAAAAATTGATAACTTAACATCACTCCAATTGACTCAAGCTTAATAGAATATTTATAAAAAAATATAATATTTGGCAATTTGGAACCCCACTAATTTGTTAAAACATAAATAGACTACCAAATTTAGTTTTAAAAATTAGAGGAAAAATAATTCATGTGGTTCATTTACCAAAGTCATCATTTTTCAATGTCTTCACTTGCTAAAGAACTCAAAATAGTTATAAAATTCATCATTTTACATATCACCTTCATGTAACTTGAGGAAGTGAAGCTTTGAAATTATTGAGTTTGCTTATTTTATTGGAAGAAAAATACAAATAGCTGGCTAGTGCTTTGGAGGTTTTGGTTTATATATTTATTGAACCCTGTTTCATTATTACATGTATGTTTGGTATTTTGAGTAATAATTTTTTTCAAAAAACATGCAAAGGTTTTTTTAACTGAAATGATTTCATCTAGTTTCATTATCCATCCAATAAATGTCCTTGATTTCACTTATTATTATAAAAGTTATAAATTTTGGCATGAAAAATTATTGGAACATTCTTTAGGGACATATTATATAATTTTTAAAGTGTTTGATCATGATTGGATCAAAATTTTATTGATAATGTGGTGGTTCTAATGAATTAAAAATTAAAAATAAATCAAACCTCACTCTTAACAATTAAGTGCTTAGAAGTCTAAATAGACCTGATAAGACTAAAGTACCAAATAAGCCTAAAGGCCATTGTATTGCTTCAATTTGTGATTTTTCCTAGGTTATTTTATTTCTAAAACCCTATAATATTATTCTTCACATATGTTATATTTTATTTATTAATACTATTTAATTAGTTTTTACTTGAAATTTTGTTATTTCAAAATCATAAACTAGAGAACTAAACAAGGATATCTCTATTTTATAAACTAGTTTTAGTGAATTTAAGAGGTTACATCACTCAATTTAATAAACAAAAATCATGATAAATAACAAGAGGATGTATTAAATTTATGACCTCTAAAAATTATTATGTAAATATTCCATTTAGGGAATCTATCCATTTGAAAACAAATCATATTAGACCAAGGATGTGAAGACCTTAATCATTAAATTTAACAATGATAATGATCTAAAACAATGACATACCTTACATGCAATAAATTGACACTACTTACAAAGATATAATTGAATAGAAGATGAATTTTAATTATATTTATAAAATGCATTAAGGTTTAAAATTATGATAATTGTGAAGGAAATTTAATGAATAAATTCAAAAAAAATATTAAGACTAAGTACCCAAGAGATATGACAATAATGAAGTCAATTTTTTCATTTTTTAGGGGAAAATAAAGACTAGATGACCAAGAGTGAAGGAATTTAATATGAATAAGTTGACTATTTTTTTAATGTATTCATGTTTATCTTCAAATGAAAATTGTTTACGTGTTCTTTCCATGGGGATGAATCTAATAAAAAGGATGTAATATCCCAAAATAACCTTAGTTGGTCACATAAGAGGACCTCAATAGATAAGAGAATTTTTCATCTTTCATCAGTATTTTTATAATTAACATATTTCTATACAATTTATGTCATTCACACAAATCTATTACATGACAAAATATTCTAGTATTTTTTTCATCAAACATATAATTGCCTATGAATCTTTGTGCCCAAGGAATAACTTCATCTAAAAATTTAATATGCATCATAAAGGACACCTTTTTTAAAGGAAGATTCATAAATAGGATTAGTGGATTCTTGTTTATAGTGGGTAGCTATCAAGACCATGTATCTTAGGATTTACTTAGACTTGAAAATAAGATGAGTAACCTTGTTATTACTTTGGGCAATGGTTATCATTTGTAATTGAAAATGTCAATGACATGACACTGTTTGCACTTGTTTGGATTCATTTTTGTTACAAAACCTACATAAAAAGAAAAATAATTTAACATAACATGTAAATGTTTTTAGTTATAATGAAAAATATGATGAGTAACATTGTTCTCACTATTATCCCTATCGTGCTTCTCTTTTAGAGTGGGTGGCCTCCCACTCTAAGATTCACAAGAAACTTATGATTATTTTTAGAGTTACAAATAGGATGAGTAAACTTGTTTTTACTATGGGAAATGCTTCTAATTTTACATTGAACATGTTAGTGAAAAAATATTCACTTGGTTGGATTCATTTTTTGTACAAAACATAAATATAAAAACAAGTTAGTTCAATATAACATGTAAAGCCTTTCATTTATATTTCAAATAGGAAAAGTAACATTTTTTCCACTAGTATCCATGTCATGGTTTTAGTTTAGAGTGGGAAGTCTCCAAATCTAAGAATATGAATCTAAAAATTTACTTATACTTGTAAATAGGATGAGTAACCTTTTTATTATTTTTATTTATAGTGTAAATAAGATGATTTGCATTTTGTTACTAATATCCATGCCATGGTTATCTTATAGAGTTGATGGTATTCAAATTTATTTAGAGATTTATTAGGATGGAATTAGTGTATAAATTTTGAATATGATTTCAACACCAATTTAATTAATATAGTGCAAATAGGATTTATAGATTTTCTATTATAGTGAAAAATTTAGGATGAGCAACATTGTTTTTACTAGTATCCCTACCATGGTTCTCTTTTAGAGTGGGTGACCACTCACTCTAAGAATATGAATCCTAATATTTACGTAGACATGTAAATAAGATTAGTAACCTTGTTGTTACTCTAGGAAAGGGTCTTAGTTTTCCATTTAACATGTCAGTGACATATTTTTTTAACTTTGTTGGGTCTATTTTTGTTACAAAACCTAGATATAACAACAAATTAATTCAACATAACATGCAATTTAGATTTTCTATTATTATAGTGAAAAAAATAAGATGATTAAAATTATTTTTACTAATATCCATACCATGGTTATCATTTAGATTGTGTGTCTACCCACTCTAAGTACATGGATCTTGTGATTTTATTAGACTTGTAAATAAGATGAGTAAACTTTTTGTTACTTTGTTTAATGGTTCTCAATCCCTATTAAACATGTGAATGACATGACACCTTTTAAACTTGGTTGGATTGAATTTTTTACAAAAAAAGATATAAAAACAAACTAATTTAGTATCAAATGTAAGTATTTTCAGTTATAGTGAAAAATTTAAGATGAGTAGAATTGTTTATACTAGTATCCATATCATGGTTTTATTTCTTCCTCTATTTTCACTAGTAGTAATATTTTTATAGGATCATTGGATTCAATTCTAATATAAGGCCCACACTAAATAGTTGTTTGAATAATTAAATTATTTTGAATATTAATACCACTAGGGTGTTATATCTCATCAATGATGATGATCATGAAAATAAATATGGAAAAAAATTATATAATTAAAAAGAAATTAATTATGATAAAGATATTTGAGTCTCATAACAACAAATAGATGAATTAAATATTTAATGTTGTATAAAATTTATGATGTTCAACAAACAAAATATTTAAATATGTTTGAATCATATCATTCCCAAGATAAAAAAATGTTTTTATTTACATTTGAAATAACATTTTTCAATTTTTTGTATATTGGGTTAATTTAGATGAAAATTAAATAATCTTAAATAAAAAAGATATGTTAAACATTTTATGTTGTAGATCCTCTTTTACAACATTAAAAAATAAATAATCTCAAACAAATTTGGTATTTCCTAAGAACAAAATAAGGAAGGAATCAAATATTCAATAAATTATTATTCTATGGAAGACATGTACTCATATATACATTGAAATATTTGAGTATTTGAAATTAAGACATAGAAACAAGTTAAATGATGGTCATGTGAATTTGTTATAAGTATACATGTACAAAATAAAATGTTTTATTAAATTTAAAAAGAAATACTTATAATAGAGAAAACACATAAAATTTTTTTACATAATTAATCATATATATAATGATAAATTTAAGTTTCATTTGTAAAAAATAGTTACAAATACTAAAAACATACTAGAAATGAAACTTAGAAAAGAATATAAATTACCAACATGATAGTGTAAATTATATAGGAATCATATATGACTTAAAAGGAGTCTCTTATTAGGTGAAATACCCATGTTGGGAAATGTTTAAACACTAAAAAAAATTGTATTAAGTGATTCAGTATAATTATTTGAATTTTTGTTACTATTTTGAATCTCATGCCCCTGTTCCTCTTATTTTTTGAATTTCAGCAATGGCAATGCATCATCCTGCTCCTATTCATCCCCCTTATATATATTAATTGGTATTGATTCTTCCCTGTAAAACTTTTAACTTAGTTTTAAATATATGTGTTTACTTCTCTTCTTTCCATCATGTTTTACATTTTGTAAAAAAATGAAAAACCAATCCCTATATATTTTTTTGCAAAACAAATATATCATAGTGTCCCATTAATAAATCCCACATGTTTAAAAAGGAGGGATTTTCAAATTTTGAATGTGTTGTCTTAAATTTTTTTATCTATAAAATTGAAATGTGGAATTTTAAAATTTTAAACATTTTATTATAATATTTAGATAAATTCCTCATTGGCCACATCAAAAACTTTGTGATCAATATTTTGTGGGAGAAGCTCAAATTAGAGCATACATTTCATTATTTTAGAACCAACAAGAATGAGATGATAGGATGAAAGAATTTGATGTTTAAGAGGAAAGGGTATGTCTCATGATGAGGCATTAATATCCATATATAGACTATTTTATTTCTTCTTTCATACATTATGGCTACATGCTGAGCTAACTAGAAATATAGTACAAGTTTGACATAGTGCATAGAAGATTTCAGAATGTATACAATAAGCATTGTAAATTTAACCTTTTTAGATTTCAATATAAAATGGAAAGGATTACCTAAATCCTCTAATAAAAACTAATTAATATCTCAAAATAGTCTTGTGTGGGTATTTTAGAGGTTCAAAACCCTTTTTAAAATAATACTTGAGCTCTAAAATTGTTGGATTGGGATGAGACATTGGCCTTATTTGATGTTACTACCTATCCCTTTGTAGCACCTAGATGGGTAAAAATCCCTATAATTTTTTGAAAGATGTATGATCAAAATAAAATAACATAAATGTCATTTTGATACTGACAAAAATAATTAGACAAATTTTATAGAGTACAATTGACCTGCACTACACAAATACCTAAATCTACAAAGAGAGAGATCATCTGAAAACTAAGGCCTACAAAGTATTGAGTTAGGAGGATGCAAAAAGACTCTATATTGTATCTTATAAATCACAATGTATTTGTACATGTAAATTCTAAATTTTAAAAATCATGTGAGGACATAGATAGTACAATTAAAAATTCAAAAATAATTGTACCTTCTGACTTCTTATCATTGAATACCTAAATGCATTTTATAAATATATTAAATTTAATATGAATCAATTCAATCATCCCTTTTAAATTAGTGTCAAATTATTGTATAGATTATATGTCATTATTCTAGATGACATTTTCAAATTTAATGATTAATAAAGTATTCACATCCTTGTTCCAATATCAAATTTAGATATAATAGTTTTATTATTGTCACAATTTTAATTTATATTGTGTAACTATATGGAAGTTAGTACATAGTTGGTTTGAATTACCCCTACATTCTAAAATTTCCTTATTAATAGATAAATTTATGATAATTTGACATTTTCAATAAGTCATATCAACCATTGAAGAATTAATTAAGTTTTGCAATGAAAATCTAGTTGCAATATAAAATTCAAAGCATTTCAAGAAACTTTAAGTTTTGATCTAGACTATTTTGACCATACGACATGTCAACATTTTATAACCATGAAATGGTCAAAGTGCAACTCTATTTATTTTTTAAACTAAATAAGTGATGTTATAAATATATTAAAGAGATATTATCACTTCAAATAACCTCCATGTGGAACAACCCATATAAATTTTGAAATATAGACCCTATCCCAAAATATAAGAACACAAATGACATGTTGATACTATCATAAAAATAGTTTATAGTGTGTAACTATGTAGAAATAGTACATAATAGATTGAGTTTCAGTAGATAAGATGAGTAAAGTTGTATAAATACCTTAATGATAAATATGTGTTCATATTTGAGCCTTTATCTTTATATTTAATATGGAATTATGAGATTAAAATATAGGGTCTATAAGGTATTATGTCACATGTAACAATGAGACTATAAACTAATGGTTCTTAGAGCTCATCGGTTCCTAATGGTACTTAATTTACCAATCCAATAAATGAATGGTTTAAGGAACTCATCAAATCTTAATAGAATTAAATTCATTGATTATAAATTTAAAGCTTTACTAGTAAATAATTTAATCCCAAACTAACACCATTTTTATATATTTATTGAGAGGGGTTTTCTAGGAAAAAATGTAGTTCGTGACAATTACCATATTTTTGATTCAATGATACAAAGCTATATAATGTTTAAATGAAATTATAAACATTATATAAAAGTAATATTTGAATATACGATACATCACCCATGTTTTATGAATCACTCTTAAAATTATAAATGTATTTATATATTAATCACCTTTCAGCTATAGTTTAAAATTTTAGCTATGTTATGGTCTAGATGATAATGGTTATAGTAGATATAGGAGATAACATTGATAGATATTTGATGCTTTCACATTCAATAAACTTTTTCATTTCTCATGTTGTGTTATATGTATTAATGGTTATAGTAGATGTAGGTGTTAATAATGGTATAAATTACATCATTTAAAATTCAATAAACCATGTCCTTATTTATTTTATGGTTTAAGTACTAATGGTTATAATATATATAGGTGATAATATTGATATATATTTGATCCTTACTCATGTAATAAGAGTCAACATTAATATGGCCTATTTGGCATCATAATTTTTTTCATTAATATAAACTCACCTTTGACTGGTGTGGAATCTAGTCCCAAACATAATAGGTTGCCTAAGTTTATCTCCAATCAAACATAAGATAGTAACAAAGAACCATTAAATGATAAAAATTAAAACAACCACCAAGTAAAGTGATAGGAAGAATCTGATAGGGGTTTTCAAAGGACCCAAAATCAAAACATACTTTTAAATTATTGTAGGAACCATCATACACACACTTAGAGGGAGCCCCAGGTCTCCACAAATTGAATTTGGCAAGATAGAAAGCCAATGATAAGCCCACATGAAAAGAATATGAAACTAGAGGGTTCCCCAACAAGAACCAATCCATATAGATTTGATCAATAGAGGAAATATAGTATCATCAAACCCAGAAAGAGAGGAATAGGTATTAATATCTAGGAATAATCATAGGAG
Source organism: Torreya grandis (assembly GCA_037957365.1). Classification (NCBI taxonomy): domain Eukaryota; kingdom Viridiplantae; phylum Streptophyta; class Pinopsida; order Cupressales; family Taxaceae; genus Torreya; species Torreya grandis. The sequence continues at coordinate 1,302,365 of JARHVA010004093.1, read as the reverse complement.
GACATTGATCCCCAAAGGGTATAGGAAGAGAAACACCATCTCCCACTAGGAAAAAGGAGACTTAGGTTGACTTCATGTTACCTAGAAGAGAAAGACTCATAAGATTGAATGGGGGTGGATGATTTCCCATGGAATCCCAAATAATAAAATCATAGGAGACCCCTAATTTTGCAAGGAATTTTACACAACTATTACCTTCTCTATAAACATGGCCAGGGTTGAAATCATAAAAAGAGGCTAGAAGGATCCTTGCATCCTTGATTTCATTTTAAATGGTCTAATAAGTATGGGAGTTTCTTTTAAAATAATTAATTGTGTTTAATGAATCACCTTCCACTACCAACCTGATAATTATTGTATCTACCATAGATTTGATTTCACAAAGAGAGGCCTTTGCTTATGCTACACGATTATTTTACACCCCTATTTTTCCAACATAAGTGACTAACAAATTTCCATTATTTTCTTTGATCACTCCCCTACCTCCATGGGCCTTGGATTACCTTTTGAGGCTCTGTTAAAGTTAAGTTTAAACTAGACATCAAAAGGAGGGGTCTACTTGGTAAAATATTGAGTGGTATTGTTTTGTAATATAGGATATTAGGGGAGATTGAGGTCCCACAACAATATCACACTCAAGCCTTCACCATTAGTCACCTCAAATTTTTTAGGGATCCTTTTGACCTAACTTCCCTTTATAGCCTCAGTGAATTTTGCATGGCATAATAATTAATGATAGATTTCATTAAAAGAGTTTTCCAAAAAAAATTCAATAAAATCATAATTATTGTTTAGATTAATGTGGCACATGGTACATAATCTTGTTTCAAAAAAATTTAAGTATTTCACTTCAAATTTTAAATGAGCTTGCAAAGTTTCTTTGGGTGACAAATTCATTAACTAGGAAGAATGTTTTGACTATGAAATTATCAGATCCTAAAATTACAATATTTTAGATAGTGCGGAACTCAAAATAGTGTGAAAGTGTGATAATATTACAAAAATTAAAATTACATTACTCACACATATTATTCCAAAGAGATCATTGTTTTTTTGTGGGATATTTTTGGAATACGAATAAATATTTGAGTAAAATATGATCAGAATCTATTTGAAAATATTTTAGATAATGTAGAACTCAAAATAATGAAAAACTGTAATACTATTAAAAAAGTGAAATTTTATAACTCACATACATTATTATAAAAATACTTTAATCAAATCATAATTATTGTTCAAAATAAATATGGTGCACATTATGTAGTCTTGGTCCAAAACATTTTAAGCATGTCACATTGAATTTGTTTTGAAGATATAGTAGATCTAGGTGTAATTATCAATATGTATTCATTAATATTGTAATTAAGAGGGTGGGAATTTTATGAAGAATAATCTATAAGTTGAAAAAATTTCTAACTTAACATAACTCCAAATGAATCCAACTTAAAAAAGATATTAAATATAAAATGGTTGTAAATTTGGGACCCTATCAATTTGGTAAAACATAGATAAATAGCTAATGTTAGTAAAAAAAATTAGAGGAGATATAATTATTATGGCTCAATTTTCAAATTTATCATTTTCCAAGGAACTCAAAATAGTTTTGAAATTCATCATTTATTAAATCACCTTCATGCACCTCAAGGAATTGATGCTCTAAAATTCTTGGATTTTGTTGATTTTTTTGGAAGAAAAACATGAATAGTTGGCTCATGATTTGGAGGTTTTAGTTTTAGAGTTTTCTTTAATCCTAAATAATTGGTATATGTACATTTTTTAAATTTTTAGTAACAATTTGTTGAAAATGAATGAAATTTTTATTTTTCTTAAAATGATTCATCTAATTTCATTATAAAACTAGTCAAAGTCTTTGATTTCACTTATTACTTTAATAGTTAAAAATTTTACCATGAAAAATTATTGGAACATTCTTTAGGGACATATTATAAAATTTCAAAAGTATTTGATCATGATTGGATAAAATTTGTATCTCTAATGTAGTGGTGTTTATGCATTAAAAATAAATAAAAATCAATCCTTATTCTTGGAAATGAAGTGATTGAATTACCAAATCGGCTTGATGGGCCCAAAGGAACTATATCACTCAATGCATCATTTTCAAGGTTATTTTACTTTTAAAACCTTATAATATTTTTATTTCATATATATTTCATTCTTTTATTAGTTAGGTTTTTATGATGTACATTATTTTAAAAATAGATTTATGGATTCATCAAGTGTAAAAATACATTATCTGATGTTTCAAGTACCAAGTGTATACTCATCATTAGAAAAATAAATAAAATATATGAAATGTTAATCCATGGATATAATAACCCAACCAACCTATTTAAATTATGGTAAAAAAAACATAGAGATACATTGAATTCCTTAAGAAAAAAGGACAAAATAGGGGAAAAAAAGGAAAGGAATCCAAATGGTAAAAAATACTCGGTGATTTAAATCTCTGTAATATGGTTTAATATTGGTTTATATGAACTTATAATACCTATCCCAATGTCTCTATTATGGTTATTTGATATTTTCTTAGTTTCAATAGTTTCTCTTATTTTTCAACTCCAATAGTCATCATATTTCACAATCAATTTGGCTTAATTAAAGTTAACTTGGTGTTTAGTATTGAGGAAGTGTTTTTTTTTAAGTGTAAGAGTCAATAAAAGATCTATTTATGTCACTAAAATTCAGTTTTATCCTTATATGGAGCGATTAACATGTTTCACCAATATATGGTTTAACACATGAACACAAAACCACATACAGACCCTTTAAATTTTTTGGATTAATCAGATATTTGGTATAATAAATGGAGGTATGAAGAGTAATGTGTGTTTTAAAAGTAGTTTGTATCCCATATTTTTTTACCATTCTTGCAATTTTATCTAAAATCCATTTAACAAAAGGAATGGTAATCCTCTAATTATTTTGGTTCTCATGAATGGAATTTTATCTTCTCTTTTCAACCCTATAAAAATCCTTATCTATTTCAACCTTTTTGTACCCATTGGTAGTGAGGACCTTAGTGAAGTGATATTTCTCTTGTTGAAAGTGGGCTAGATTATAATTTATGATATCCCTTGTTTTTAAAGAGTCTAGGACCACTCCATTTAGGTGAGGGTGATGATGGGAATCTACTTGAAGGTATAAATCCATATAAGTCACTTTTTTATAAGCTTAATTCACTTTTATATAAGCTTCATATGAGAGGAACCCATTCTACATCTTAGAAATCATGACATCTAAGAAAGGAAGTTTATTATTCTCTTCTTTCTCCATGGTGAATTGGATGTCTTCATTCTTATAATTTAAATTTTTTATAAACTTATCCATATCCTCCTCACCATGAGACCGTTTAGCTTTAATGTCATCAATGAATCTATCCCACCATCTTGCTTTTAAAGGATATAACTCTAAATCATATTTTTAGTGTTCTAATTAATCCAAAAAATGAAAATGGTGTATATGTGGTTCAATATTCATGTGGTAAAATCTATATTGGTGAAATAGGACAATCCCTATAGATGAGGATAAAAAATCATTCTAGTGAAATTAATATATCTCATATTGACTCGTTACTATAGCAAAATACTCCCTCAATGCTAAAAATAAAGTTAACATTAATAGAATCAAATTGATTATGAAAAAAGATGACTATTGGAGACCAAAAAATTATAGAAACTATTAAAATTGAAAATAACGCACATAAATTTAATAGAGACATCATGATCAATATTATAATCTCTTGGGAACAAGTCTTAAACCATATTAGAGATAAATTTGAGTCCCTAAATATTTTTTATTTTTTACCATTTGGATTCCTTCCCCCTTTCCACTTATTTTGTCCTTTTTTAATTAAGGAGGCCAACCTATCTCTATGTTTCTATTTTGACCATCATTTAAATAGGTTTTTTGGGGTGTTTTATCCATTCATTAACATTTCACATCTTTTATTTATTTCACTAATGATGAGTACACATTTGGTACTCGAAACATCAAATAATATCTTTTCACACATGATGAATCTAAAAATATATATTTTAAATATTGTAATATTTTTATTGCTATTCTCTAATTAGTTATTCCTTGAAACACTATGTTTTAATAATCATAATTTAGATAAATAAATAATAATATTTATAATTTATCAATTATTTTAATGAATTTAAGAGGTTACATCCATAAGTTTAAAAAATAAGAATCATGGTAAATAACAAGAGGATGTCTTGAATTAAGGACTTCTAAAAAGTATTAAATAAATTTTCCATTTATGGAATCTATCCATTTAAATAATAATGAATATTAAATCAAGTATGTGAGGACCTCAATCATAAAATTGAATAATAAAAATGATCTAGAATAGTGACATAAATTCCATACAATAAATTCAAATTGTTGTCAAATAGATAATTAAATGGAAGATGGAATTTTATATATTTATAAAATTACTTTATGTGTTCAATGATAATTAGTTTGAAGGTATTAAATTAATAAGTTAAAAAATCATCATGGTGAAACTCATAAGATATCAAATAATAATCAATTAGTTATTGGTAATTTTAAACACTTCTATAATTTACTAAACAATAACTAAAACTATTAATTAATTATAGTTCACTAAATGTTTACTTATTTGAGTTTAAATCATTATCCATTCATACCCAAAGAGGTGGGTTAAAATTTATAAGTTGTGATAATTGATAATAAAGTTATTTTGGTCTTATTTTGTATGTTTAGCTCAATTGGGGTACCTAGGTTTTCTTTTTTGGTTTCATGTTTGACTTTATTGTTGAATATGATTCTTGCATGATGTCAAAATATTTTTAGTTAATTAAACTTATCTAATTTATTTTAATTTTAGTTCACTTAGTCTATTTTTTAGTTCTTTTAGTGGTCTATGAGTTTTGTATTTATATTTTTACTTGTATAATTTATTTGTATTGCAAGTTTCTTTTTAATAATCTAAAATTAGATTTATTTATTTAATAAATTTTTACAAAATATAAGTTTGGTGCATTAATTAAAATTGTGAAACCATTTTTCATGTTTAAACTTTGATATTATTGTAGGTATACATTAATTTTTACCAACAAGCATATCTTTTCAAGTTTGAATCTCTTGAGTATAATTTTTGGTCAAAAAAGTAGTGTGAAGGTAATGAATGAATAATTAAACAAAAATAATAATTTTAAATTCATAATAGATCTTAAAATAATGAATTTAATATCTCATTAATTTTTGGGGAAAATAAAGACTAGATGACTAAGAGTGAATGAATTTGATAAGAATAAATTGAAGATATATTTAATGTATGCATGTTTATATTCACATTAAAAAAATTTAGATTTTATTTACATGGGGATGAATCCTTCAAAAAAAATAAAGTAATCTCCCCAAACAACATTAGTTGGGAACTCAAGAAGGATAAAACCATTTTTAACATAATAACTCAACTACATAATGAAATTATGGATTGGGATGAGACACATGCCTCCTTTGCTATTGGTACATGTCCCTTCATGGCTCGTAGATGGGGAGTATCCCCTAAAAAATTTTGAAATATGGAATAAAAATTTATAATTAAGACAAATGGCATGTTGATAGTGAAAATATTAATAGTTGGTTTTTTTTTTCCAATAGAGTCCTAGAATCCTTTAATATCTAAAGATAGAGATTAAATGTCCAAGATGTTCTATAAGGTCTGAATTCAAGTGGAGATGATGAGACTACCAATTATCTTGTCTATTGTAAAAAATGAACATTTGTTATTTTACATAAACTCTAAGTTTCAAAGGGGATTCAAGTGTGATTTAGGAGATGTTAACTTGTTCAAGGTCAATCGTAGTGTATATATTAATATTGAGTTGTTTTCTATGAGTTAATGTTGTCAACATTAATAATTCACATATATTTACTAATGTATCCTTCAAAATAGATAATATAATATTTTAAAAAATAGGTAATACCATGTATTGAGTAATGAGGACTAAAGTTTTGAAATAAATATCCAAGTACAAGATCAAATTCAGAGCATTTTGAGACAATTAAGGTCTCACTTTATACCATTTTAGTCATAAAAAGTTAGTATTAGAATAAATTCAAGAATATTACAATTCATGGTTCATATAATAATTTGGATTCATACTATCCCACATAACTCTTAACTAATATAAAAGATCTTGATTGTGTATAAATATAGGTTTGATGTAGTGGTGGAACTAAACTAAGGGTTTTAAATTGAAATATGTCCTTTGCCTACCTCGGCTATCAGATATTGTGGCTTCCCAAATAGTTATTTAACTAAGACAAATTTAAAGATAAAATAACATTAATAACCTAAACTTTCCACCAATTTCCATGTAGATCTAGCCCTAGTAGACAAGACATTTTTTTCCATATTTCATCATACATTTTTAAAAATTGACTAATTTTTATACCATTTATGTCCTTCACAAAAAAAATCTATATGAAACAACATTATATTAAAAAAAAATTAATCAAATATATAATTTATTTTAAACATTTATGCTCGTGGACCACCATCATCCAAAAATCAGCCATGCATTAGAAATGACTCTTTTTATAAAATAAGACTCAAAAATAGAATTAGTATCTTCTCATTTAGAGTGGACAATTTCCCACTCTAAGAACACAAATATTAGGATTTAATTAGAGTTTAAAATATCACAAGTAACCTTATTGTTACTATATGAAATGGTTATCATTTTTCATTAAAAATATGAATGACACATTGTTTTCAATTTGATGGATTCTTTATTTTAATAAAAACTAGATATAACAAAAAAGTAATTCAACATAACATGTAAATATTTTTATTTATTTTGAAAATAGGATGAATAACATTGTTTTAACTAATATACCTTCCATGTCTATCTTTTAGAGTGGGCAACCACCTGATTTAAGATTCACATAAATCTCAAGATTTACTTAGACTTTAAAATTGTACAAGTAACCTTGTTGTTACTCTAGGCAATGGTTATAATTTTCCATTGAACGTGTCAATAACACCATATTTTCACTTGGTTGGATTCATATTTATTAAAAAAAGTAGATATAACAAGAAAGTAATTCAACATATAACATGTAAAAAAAATTCATGCATCATCACATGTATTAATTTAGACTACAGAATCCAATTTTAACCTTATAAAATTAACAAAACATAAATAAATTTTGAATCATATCAAAAAAAATCCATAAACACATTTAAAGCATTAAAAACATGGTAGCATTTAGTGAAGGAAAATTAAATTTTGGAAAAAGGTGGGAAGATGAAATAAATCAGGTTACTAGGGTCCCTTAAGTGGATTTAGGGGGTTTTAAAAATCAATAAATAGATCTCAAGTATGAAAGAAGGTAATCCCAATCTCATAGTGGGGGTCAGGGAGTTGAGTAGAAGGGACTTGTTAGGGCATCACAAAATATGTAACTAGTCTACAAGGAACAACATGAAGGGATTTCAGGGTCAACTCCTTATCTAACCAAGATATTATGGGTTTATCAAATCTTGGGGAAAATATTAGAAGAATCAAAGGCTTTGAAATTTCCCCTATACCTGACAACAAAGGATAATTAGGTCTTTATAGATATTATTGATCTTTACATTAACATGGCTAACTCTAAACTCAAAAATTATCTTTTATGTATATTTAATGGGTTTAGACCAAATATTGATAATTTTTAGGAGTGGGATAATCATAAGTGGAAGATTAAGGAATAATTGGAGGTTATCACTATGGAAAAAAATTCTTCTTGATATCTTTCACTAATTTTTAAGACTAAATAAGGATCCTTTTATAATGACTATGGTTCAAACGAAAATCATACCTTCATCTTAGGAAGTAGAAAATAGGATTCAATTTTAGAAACAACTCAATGGAAGAATTCCCACTTTGGATTCTCTCTTCCAAATCTCCCACTAAAATTATGTAAGGAAGAGGTTATAAAGAGGATTTACAAGGCCATTTGAAAACCCATTGGTTTGGATCTAGTGACTAAATACAAGATAAGGAATTTTTTAACATGTTTCATGGTTGATGTCTAAATTGAATAAACCCCTCATAAGGTTGATTGTTCTTAAGTCCAAGTATGGGAAGTTGAGGCAAGAAATCAAGTATGAAAAGGAGGATGGAATCTATATTTTTTGAAATATGTTGGCTCATGAGTCTAATGGCTACCCTAATAGTAAATTGGCCATGTATCTTGTTACTCCCCTTAAAGTGACCAAGAATTCTACTACTCCTCATTGGATATATTGTAAACTCAACCCATTTTGAGAAAGGGGAAATTTATAAATTTTCTTTCAAAGTAGAATAATCAATGTAATATTTATTGAGAGAAAAATATGTAACCCCTAAATAAGGAAAGTTTAAACACATTTCCAAATATGGAGGGTTTAAGTTGAAGACAAAAATACTAGATGGGTTAAATATTATAGAAGAGGTAATCCAACTTAGAATTGAAGGTTTAAAATGAAGTATCATTGCTCAAGATGTAGGAAGTTTAGTTAAACTTAAGGAAGATAAATATATGTTGATGTAATAATTAGTCTCTCCAAAATTGATACAAAAGGAAGTATCTCCAACCTCTCTAGTGGATGAAGAGGGTCCATCTCCTAAGAATTAAGATTTAAAATTGTAAGGAAACACACCAATTTTAAGCAAACTAACTACAAAAACAAATATAGGGTCATTGATAGATTAATTAATATTCCCAAAACTAAGTATAAAGATGAATAATCCTATTCAAGTCTTGAAATATGACATATTTAATCAACTAGAGTAAGATATAATGGAAGTGGGAGCTACATCAATAGAATAAAGTTCAAATAATTATAAGGAAATGGCTTAAGAGGATAAGGATTTTGGGAAGGAGGTTTACAACCTAATAGGTGATAATTATAAAATATATTCCATTAAGTCCAAGGTGGGTCAAAGCTCAAATGTAAATAGGCTCAAAGAGGAGATGAAATCTCTAGAGGAAGAACAGTGGATTGACATTGGGAACTTGAGAACCATCAAGAAAAAAGTCAAACTAGGTGATAGGCCTAAACCAAAAGGTAAGTTAGGAGGAAAGAAATCATGGAACATGGTAACATTTAAAGATTCAAGAGGAGTGTAAAGGACCTTGAATTAATGTAAGACTTCAAAAATTTATAGAAAAAAATATGAAGTTAATTTTTTGGAATGTAAGAGGGATTAACAATCATGACAAACAAAGGTTAGGAATTTGAGATTGATGTATAAACCAAGTATTCTAAAATTGCAAGAGAAAAAATATTAAAATGAACTTTTTTAAAGAGACAAGTATAGGATTTTGAAGAGATATTAATATGTAGGGGTGGTATAAATAGAGGCTTATTAAGGCTTTGCTTTGTTTTACGATCCCTAAGAATTGTAAGGTGAAATTTTATTTAGTCATATGGAAATGGTATTTTAGGATAAAATGAATAATTTTCAATGTATTTTATCAAAAATATATGACCCTAATACTATAATTAGTAGGAAACACTTATGATAGAATATAATTGAGTTAAATAAATATTGTGCATGTTATAAATGGATGTTGGTTGGGGATTTCAATATGACATTTCCCTCAATGGAAAATAATTTCAAAAATCTAGATTAAAATGATAGCATGGCCGACCTAAATGACTTCATGTCACTTAATGTTTTTCTATATGTGAATCTATGTGGAGTTGAATTCAATTAGATTAATATGAGAATTTAGGAAAATAACATCTAAGTTAGGATTCATACATATTTCCTTTCTTTGGATTAGGGTCTAATAACTAATGCAAACTATAAACCCTTCCAAATGTTGGATCATATCATAATTTGGTTATGTTCCATAAGGAGAGGTGACCAAGGTCAATTTTAAGTCTTTTAGGTTAGGAAAAAGGTGGTTAAAACACTTAGATCTCTTGGAGTTAGTGAAATTATGGTGGCAAGAGAAAGTTGTCGAGACCAAAATACCTCTATTTTTTAAAATTAAGACCTTAGAGAAACCCTATCAATTGAATAGGAAAATTTAGCATGTTAAGATCATTTATATAATTTGAAGATCATCCACTTCATTAAAAATAGACTTACATGGTCTTGTTTTACTTTAATTTGGACTAACATCACTAATAAATGGTCTTTATTAATTTTAGTTGTAGATTATATGGTGCTTACCCCTTGGAAATTCAAGTTTAAAAACCATGACCAAAGCCCTCAGTTTAAATTTGAATATCTGTGTGAACCAAATTGGTGGGAACATTTTGAAAGTTCATTTTAGACCTAAGCATAAAATTAATGTTCTAAGTTTAATCATGTTTATTAACATAACTAAAACTTAGTCTAAAGTCCTTGGTCCTATTTATTACTTTCACCTTTAAAAGTTCCTTATATACCTAACCTTCATTCTGTAGGGTCCTTTTAATTTTTCGAAACTTATCCTAAGATTTTAACATTTTAGCCTAAGTTTTAGTTTCTTGAGTCCAATTTTATGTTAACTCAGTACATTTTTAACACCTTAGCCTAAGGTTTTAATTCTAAGGCTCGAACACATTTATTAATACAATTAGGACCTTAGTCTTAACACCTTAGCCTAAGTATTTATCACTGGTATCCTAATAGTAATTTCCTTGCATCTTGTAGGATCCAACAACATTTGCTTTATCATAACCTTTAATCCAATGGAGTGAGAAAATATCAAAATTTGGCTTAAACAATATGCATCTTAAATGATCTAATGGTTTATGCTTCCCATGATCATTTGATCAAATATCACGAGGAAAAAGAATATGATATTGCATATAACTCCACGAACCAATCATATTCAAGCCCTCAAATCATGATCAATGCTTCTCTCTTGCTCATGAAGACTCAATTTGATGGAGTGAGGCATAGTTGAAATTAAAAATACTAATGAAGGCTTGCATTTGATGATATAAGACAAATGGGTCTTGCTCACTAAAATGACCAATCATGAGCAATTTCTCAAATCATGATCGATGGCTCACACTTCATCATAAATTTTGATCTGATAGAGCAAATTAAGTCCAATATCCTAGGAATCATTATGAATGTTCTAAGTGGAATTATCACATTGTGTCATAATAATTTGATGAGATTAAAATTAAAATTCATGTGACCATCATTTGATGTCTGTAAGGACATATTTGACATCTACGTGATAGTCAATTTTAAGCCCATCAAATTAAAAAATTCACTAGCTTAAAATTGGCATTCATGTAATTATAATTTGACATCTATGAGGATGTATTGACATTTGTGAGAATGTCAAATTTAAGATAATAAATTATTATGCTCAAGGTGAAAATTCACTCCATAATCTTTCTATAAGGATAAAAAATGGCTTAACAATCTAAGGGAAGTGCTCAAAAAATTCTCAAACACTAGAAGTCTTCAAATTGAAAATTTTGGAAATGGTCTTATATTCTAAATATACACAAAAAAAACTTAGTCTAAATCTATACTTTAAGTTTCCCATTACATTTTGTTTAAATATCATGAACCTTAAACTATAAACTTATAATAAGTCTTATTTTAAAAAGAGAGTCCTTATAGCATAAAAGTTAGACCAAATGATTCTAGATAAAGGTTTTAATGTGTTTTGTCAATATAATTAAATTTTAGTTTTTATTGGAACATTATGTCATGTTTATGCTTTTTATCATATTTTATAATCCCTGACATAAATATTTTACACCAATACATACATTGTGTTTATTAAAGACATCATAAACATTAGCCTAGAACATTTAGGCCATGGCCCCTTTAGGTATAAATCAGAAAACTTTGGCATAAATCCATTAACCTAAGGTTTATTTAATTCCTAATAAATGAAACAAACCTTAGACTAAGGGACTTAAGCCAGTGTCATGATCTTAATGACATACTAACTTAAAGTCTAGGCATCTCTATAGATCAATAGTTCATGTTTTATCACTAGAAGATGATCTAATGACATGAAGATGCTCATGAATTTTTAAAGTCTTGTTAGCTCACCACATGGCCAATTCCCATTTGATAAGGTACTAACATAGGATTTGAAGCACGGGGAAGGCAAGCAAAGATGCCAAGTGTCATAACTACAATGTTTGGAATAAAATGAGCCAATCAAAGGTAAGGGTCTAGATTATAATCAATGGCTCATGCTAACCCTATATTTTGATCCAATGAAACAAAATAAAAGAGGAATTTTTAAATGCCAATGGCTAGTTCTCATAAGGCATTTATGAAAAATTATGTGAAAGGCCTAAACCAATGTCACATAGGTACCATGAAAGCAAAAAAGGATAGAATACAAGATCTTGTGGACTCAAAAATGGAAAGGCATAAAGGCAAAGGTATAAATAAAATCAAAGGCACCTATAAGCCAAATCCTAGATATATACTACCATTAAATCTCTAAAACCCTAAACCTTGCATAAAAGTGACCCAAATGAACTCAGTTGTTTACAATTTAATCCAAAGAGAGTTTCATTGTGTTTTTGAGTGCAAAATAACTTACACAAAAACCATTTTATACCATCATAAAAAAATTATATGAATAGAGACAATGGTAACTCGTAGATAAAAATTGAAGGAAGAGACTAAGCTCTACTTGTTGATAGATAATGAAGGTAAGATCTTAAAATACATTAAATTAGACCTTACATCCCTAAATATCCTAGGCATTAGGAATTTCTCAAATCTCTTCTTCATGGTGGAGGATTTACCACCCATTTTCAAAAAGGAACAAAACATTTCCACCATAAGTAGGAGGCACTATGACTTGGTTGTAGTCTAGATGGTTAGCCTTCACCATGTCATGGAAAAACTTGAGGTACTACACTATATAGACATCTTTGCTCCCATCTTTATTGACTATATTATTGATAATGAATGGATCATTCAAGAGGGAAATTATAAGATAATAGCATATATTTATCCTATATCTTTTGAAAAGTATTATAAGCTCCCCCTTCCCCATTTATACCTATCCAAAATCAAGGAATGGATTAGTAACCATAACCTAGATTCTATCCTTAGACCCTGGCTACATTAAGGACCCCATATCTTTAGGGAGTTTGAGGGTAAAATCCTAGTAGTCTAATTTATAGAGGGTATTATGGTAATTATGACTATATTGAACCAAGCCTCTGGTTCTCCTTCAACCACCTATATGAATAAAATCTAGATCCCCTTTATCATTCCCTAGTTGAAGAAAAGCTCACCCCTTCATTTAGAGATTTAATCAGTGTCTTCCTCACCAAATAATTCACCACCATAAAAAGGAAAACCTAAAATAAATTTTACATGATTTAATACCTAATAGATACCTTTATTGACTCAATTAACATCCCAAGGATTTGTAATTGGTCCCCAAATAGCAAAACTACCATTTCACACCACTATTACAAACTACATATCTTCAAGTATAGGAATCACGTTTAGTTTATTTATGATTGCATTTATCAAACCATAGTGGAGGAAATCACAAGTTTTCCCATGCCTATGGTCCATTCCCTCATCAATAATATTGTTGAAATGATGGGGGACATATGGTATTACCTTGATTGTATAGTCATCAGAATTGAGGGCATCCTATCCTAGCCTTATCAATTGCTCGTATATGTTCCCAAAAATCTTGATAAATGATAAATTACTTCCCAAATCATTAATGGAGTTGATAAAATATGAAAGGATAAATTTAAGGGTCTACTCCATCCCTTCCCCTTGAACATTGGGAAGACAATATTGAAAGACTAGAAGTAGGTGGAAATCATGTCCATACATAAGGATTCATATATATTATATCTGGATGAAATCAAAATGCAAGATCCAAAAAACATAGTGGGTGAGAATTTGAAAGATAAAAATCTCCCCAAGCCTGAGTACATGGATTAACTTGGTGTCCATAACACCATTTATATTAAATCCAAGAATTATGAAGAGGTGTTGGCTAGGATCCAAGGGAACAACATCAAATTGGAACATAGATTGATTAAGGATGATAAGTCATAAGGAAAGGCATAGTAAATGAATCCTTTTTAGTATCACTTGTTTCTTGGACCATTTAGAATACCCCAAGATCAGTCCTGAGTATAAAAACCATATCCATAGCCTTAGCGGCAAATTGTGCAAGGCTAGGAAGAATAAGGTTGTGAGAAAGAAAAAGTGGGAGAGGTAAGATTGGAAGAGAGACTCAGGGATGGTCCCTCATCTTCAAAACTCTCACAAAGGCCACCTTCCCCAATCCAATATATTCATATGATTGACTTATAACTAAAAGAGACACTTGAGGGTAATCTTAAAGAGCTTGTAAAGGCATATGCTATAGATAGGAAACATGAGCATATTGAAGAAGCCCAAGTCTAAGAGGGAGAGATTGAAGATGATAAAGGAAAGGATTTTGTCCCTGTGCCATCCCAAGAGAAGAGGAAATCATAACTATCATTGGTTCCTATAGGACAAAATAAATGACAAAGGCTGACCTTCATTCACCACACTAGTTAATTCAATATCTTCAATGATGAATTCCCCATCTATGGGCCAGTTATGCTAAACTAGTTCATTTATGGAAAACTAAAAAATATCCCCTCTTTCCCATTCATGGGCCATGACAAGAGTTGCTAATGTTGAGATACAAGATGACATGAAGCCATTGATAAGGGTTATGGTAAATGATCAATAAGAAAGGAGGATGTTGGTCACTTAAAGACTAGAAGGAAACAAGATGGATGCTCTAGGAGCATCAAGGAGCATAGGTGGAGAGGTCTTAAAACCTTTAAAATTCACAATTTCATCTACCACCATGTATTTTAATCTAGATTTAGTTGGATTGAAGAGGGTTACCACAAAAATAGCCATGGTTGGAATAAAGGAATTCACCTTTCAAAAGGTGGAGCCCTTTGTAAGATTAACCCCTATGAGAGGCCAATATCTTGGTGAAGTTACCATTCATGAAGAGGATGTGGAAATTTTGATTGAGGCCCAGTTAGCATAGCCTAAAGTAGGGGTTAGAGGAATGAAATACAGGATCCTAAATCTAGAAAGGGAAAAAGAAAACTTGTAGACATAGGCAATTCTATCAGTTCTTGACACCATGACTAAGATGCTTGATGAGTCATTTTGTGATATGTTGGAGGAAATAAAAATAATGAAACTAAGGTAGATTACATTAGAGTAGTAGAGTGCATTGTTCAAGAGCTATGTCACCCAATGGCAAGCCTTAGAGGACAAAATAACCCAAATTCTCAACATTCAATTAAGGAAATACATCCTAGGCTTAAAAAAAATTAGTTTAGGGCACTTGAGCATAATTCTAGGAATTGTACTTGACAAGGTTCAAATTTTGAGTGCTTGGCACAATGATGTGGGAAGACTCCTAAAAGATGTTAAGGAGCTAATTACAAGAATTGATCAACTTCTTGGGACTATGCTCATAGATCCTACACAACCCACTATCCTTGGAATCATAAGTGATGAATAATTTTAACATAGGGCTAATTTGGTAACTCAAGAAATTAAAGGAAAAAGCAAAGGAAAATATAGGGTTGATAACAGCAATATCTTAGAGATGATATTCAATGCAAGAGAAAGGATAAATGAAGATAGTAGCATCAAATAAGGCATGGCTAGGAATGATAGAGAACTTGATGAATTGGCAGATCAAGAAGAGGAGTGTATCCTAAAGATTACTATAGATCTAGAACTTGTTAATGAGAAACATGTTAAATCAATGTGCATCCTCTAGAAATGACAAGTAGAGGCCCCACCGACAAATTATACAACATTCTATTTTGTAAAATTCTGTAAATTTTGACATAAAATATTCCATTGTAAGGGCATATGCTATTTTTTAGCATATTTGCCTCTAGGTTAGTATGATTGTGAAAATCATGTGTATTTTAGAAATTTTAAGGATAATTTTCCTTATCTTTGTACACTTGTATTTTGAAATTGAGCAGTATACTACCTGATCTTTCTATAAAGGCATGTATCACCATTTGTAAAAGGAGAGATATTTTTGAGAAACTTTTATACATTTGAAGTAATTAATATAATCAAGGAATTATACAAAGATTGCCCTAATTTGATATGTCAATTGTTAATATATCTTTTTTCTCAATTACTAATTGAGGTCTTGAATTTGAATGGTGTCTTTAAATTATGAGTTGCATTTTCTAATCATAGGGTTTCTAGTTTGTGCATATGATAGATTAGTTAGAAGATCTTATATTCTACTTGATTTCATTTTTTATCTATATTTAGATGTGTGAATGTTATTTTATTCTAGTAGTAAAAACTTGAAGTAGACCTGGTTCTTACTTTTAACTCTTTACATTATCCTTTGAAATTTGCTTGATATATAGTGGAATTTGATCTTAGGCTATTTTACATTGTATATTTGTTTGAATTTTCACTCAATTGTGATTGATGCTTTGTCATGATATTTGAGATTAAAATTGGTAATCACTCATTTATTTTCTACCTTACCCTTCTCTTTGCTCATTTTTATACTATATCAATTTAGTTTTAGTTTAATTATAAATATCCACTTAAATTAGTTTGTAATCTTAAATTTGCATCACAATTAACAAAGTATTAACATTGATTTTTTGCTTTTCATAGATAACAAACCAAGGTGGCTCCCAGCCACCAAATCATATAGATATTATGGAATAGTTTATCTTACTATGTTGTTATTTCACCATAGGCAACTAGATTGTAAAAATATTCAACTCATGCTCTAAATTTTCTAAATTATAAAAGGATAAGTGTTATTTAAACACTAAGAGCACCTGTGGTTCAGTTAGTAGAATAAACAGGAGAAGCTCTTATCGGTACAAGAAGGAGGGTTTGAATTCTTTGAATATTTATTGATCTTAGTTTGTTTTATCTAAAGATCAGTGTATCTTTGTGTTTTTGTGTGAACTATTTACTTAGAATAATAATGATCATTGATCTTTATTTTTTATAATGCATATTTGTGCTTCCTTTGAAGTTATTTGGGTATTGATGCTTATTTTCAATAAAATTAGCTTTAGCTTTGAAAATCTAAGGTTAGGATTGCTCATTTTTATCCAAGGTTGGTATATATTTCATAGATATGAGTTCCTTTAGTCTGATCCTTATAAAGATAGATCATATTCACATAATTGAACACATCTTTGAGCTAATTCAGTCAAAGATTAATGTCCTTTGTAACTTTCACGCAAAATTTGAAAAATAAGATCAATGGATAGGTTTAACTCTTGTTCTTTAGAAAAGTTAAATTGATACATCATATTTTAGGAAATATATTCAAAATTCAAGATGGAATTACCTAGGATTAGAACAAGATCACACTCAAAGACCAAGGAGCCTTTACTAGAGCTTAAGGTTCATAGACTAGATGTGATAAAGATAAATGTAGGAGATACAAATATTTTCCATCTTCACCTCTTCAAGGTACTTGTGCCTTCAATTTTCATCCAAGTATGGCTTAGTTGGGAGAGCCCTCAATCAATGTACCAAGTGTGGTACATGACCTCCCATGTAACCTTAAAAAGTACTTGCCTACATTTAGTCTAACAGGTATAGTAATTGATGATGAACATATAAAATATTTTAAAGCAGCCTTAATATTTATAAATGTTATTCATGATTATTTATCTTGTAGGTTATTCCCCTTCACATTTAATAATGTTTCTTATGAATGGTTTCTGAACTTAACTAATAATTACATCACTAGCTGGGATGATTTCAACTGTGTGCTTATAGAGCAATTTGGTAAGATTGTTATTCCTTGTGATATCTACCATAAACTTACCACCATTAGAAGATAATTAAGTGAGCCTATTAGGTCCTTCAATGCTAGATTTTAGAAAATGTTTAAAAGGACCACAGACCCTTATAAGGATGATGATGTTTTAGCTCTAAAGATTTACAAAGATGTAGTAGATCCCATGACCTTTATATATTTGAAAAGATCCATGATATCCATAACTTCATTATCTAGAGCCTATGTTGAGGTAGTAACCATTAATGATCAAATACAACCCTAAGGGAAAATGGAAAATTTTGTGCCAAACATCAACCCATAAATACTTGTGATGAACTTATTCCCAAATAATAACAAAAATCTCCCAGCCTTAAATCAACTCCCAAACATAACTCAATTGCCATTGAGTCATGTAGATCCCAATAAAAATTTATGATTTTTAAGTCATCATACTAATGGCTTTAATCTAGATGATCAAAGGGATCTAGTATCATATACTAACAATAACTAGGTATATAATTTGAAAACTCCTAAAAATGAGAATGAATCTATCTTAAAAATAGTCCAAAAATTGAGCACTAATTTTCTTCAATTACAAAAGCAATTTGGAAATATTGTTGAAAGTTCACATAAGAACTTCTCATTTCAGTGGTATAATAGGCCAAATAATAGATTTAAAAATGATAGTTTTCATAACAATAAAAAAAATGAGCCATATTTTGAAAATAATACTATGTACATTAACCTCACTAATATTGCATTACCTGAATATTGTAGGGTACATGACAAAGCCAATCACGGGGAGAATGATTGTATAAAATTTTGGAAAGCCTTTAAGGCTATCCAAGAGGATTTAGATACATTTGAAGTGGTCCCTAACAAGTATAATGGTATAGTTACCTCTAGATCTAAGTCATCTAATAAAGCCTTTATAGTGGACACCTTTGATTTCCCCTTTCAAGAGGAAAATAAAACTGATGAGATCCTAGAGGAGATCTAAGCCTTTGAACAGTTCTTAAAGAAGACCTATCCCTTAAGTAATAGTGAACATAGGAAGCCTTTGACCACTTCAACACCTCCAAATAATCTTAGAACTCCTCCAAACACTTCGTTAGGAAATAATCCTAAGCCACCTAAAGTGAGTACTTGTTAACCCAACATTGAAATTCCTAGATCTTCTAAAACTAGATATAACATAGTTAAGAAATCAAGAAGATAAAGGCTAATATTAAATTAGATAAACTTGAATATTTTATATGGAAAAGAGACCTTCTATTAGAGTCTTTTTCAAATAATTCCAATAATCTACCATAGAATGTTCATGCCAATGTGATTGTGCATAAGGCCAAGGATGAATCTCCTCCTTTCTTTCTCACTATCAAGATGTTTGGTAAAAACTTACATAATTGCTTATTATATTGAAATGCATCTAAAAATATCATGCCTATAGGTATATGGAAATAAATTGGCTTGACTCTCATTATGTCTAATAAGGTTGTCACCCAATTAGACAAATATAGAGTTAAGGTAACTGGGGAGATTTTAAGTGTTCACATGCAACTACCTTCTGAGACTAGGGTGCAACAATTAATTGATATTCAAGTTATTGATATACCTAATGTTTAAGGAATCTTATTGATTAGGGAATAGACCAAGGATTTTAATGGTTACATTTCTATAGATTTCTCACATCTATGGTTACCTTAGAAGGGAGTTCATAATCAGATCAAGGTTGAGAGAGAACCAAGGATGAAAGACATGAACACTGAGTATAATGCTATGAGTAATAGGGTTAACATAATTGAATTAGACTTATGGGTTTTAACCTTAGATAATGATAAGGTATGTGATCTCAAGGGTACTCATGTTGTTCCTGGACTATGAAAGTTACATTTTGATTATGCTAGGTGTAATGTTGGATTAGGTGTGGGTATTGTTTTAATTGACCCTACTAATAAAAAGTACCATGCTTCTTACAGGATCCAATTCCCTTGTACTAAAAATATTTTTGAATATATAGCCATTATGTTGGGTTTATATTTTATTATATACAATAAGGTTAAATAATTGCTAGTTTATGGGGATTCAGAACTAGTGGTGAATAAGGTAAGAACCAAATACCAATGTAAGCTCTCATACATAAAAAGGTATAAATTTAGAGTTTCGGATATGATATAATTTTTTGATCACTTTTTCATCATTTTCATCCCAAGAGAAGAAAACTAAGCTACTAATGAGTTGACATCTTCTGTAGCCAACCTCATGCCCAACCAAGATTCCCCTAATTTTAGCATTGAGTTGATTCCTTGTCCTTCAGTGCTAGATAATATTAACCATTTCTAGGTTTTAAATTATGATCAATAGATATTGGATTTCATAACCAATTATGGAGAATTTGATGCTCATATTATTCATTATACTAATGAAAATGCATTCAAAGAGTATAAGTTTGATGGTAAAGTCATTCAATTGAATGATAACAAGATCCCCAAGGAGATGATTGATCTAGAGAGACCATTTGATTAGGATAAACTAGTTGAATTTTGTAAGGTTCCCAAATTAAGTGGGAAATACTATAATGTTGTTGACCTTGAATTCCAAGATCAAACCCAACTAGTAAATGTTTGAAAATCCTATACAAATATTAAGAACCAAAAGGCTAAAGAGGTCCTTACCTAATTTAGGGATGTCATAACATGTTCTTCTAATTATTTAAAGATATTTGATCATAGGTTAATCACTCATACCATCCCTCTTAAATAAATATACAAATGATTTAGGTAGTAACAGAGGCCTGTAAACCTTATCCTATAACCCATGATATTCAAAGAGGTCAAAAGACTACTATATGCTAGGATAGTCTTCCCCATCAGGAATTCTACTTGGGTGGCTAACATAGTGCCAATTAGGAAGAAGAATGGTGAGATTAGACTTTGTATTGACTTCGGGAACTTAAACAAAACATAAAAAAAACTATCTCCTTCCCTCCCTAAACCAAGTGATTCCAATTGATTCAAGTTCAGATATGATGTCTTTTCTTGATTTCCTTTCAAGTTATAACCAAGAGGTGGTTTATATAGAGGATAAGATGAAGATATATTTCACCACAAATTGGGGGGGGGGGATTTGCTTACAAGAGGATTCCATTTGGGCTATTCAATGTAGGAACTAATTTTCAAAGAGCTATGGACCATGCCTTCTAAGGCCTAATAGGTAAATGCATTATTATTTATATGGATGATCTAAATTTTTTTTATAAAAATAGGGAGGATCACTTCATGTATTTACAACAAGTTTTTGAAAGATGCAGAAGGTTTGACATTTCGTTAAACCCTAAGAAAGTATATTTTATGTGAGTGAAGGAAAATTGTTGGGTCATGTTATAATCAAATATGGAATATATATAGATCCTTAAATATTGGAGGCCATATCTATAATAAAACCTCCAAATACTAAGGAAGAGATAAAGTCATTATTTGGTAATATAAATTTTGTAAGAAAGTTTATTTCTAGATTTACAAATATTATCAAGCCACTAAATGACATGCTAAAAAATGATACGAATGTCACATGGAATGAATATTATAAAAAATCATTCAGTGATATCAAGAAGGACATTATCCAAGTTTCAATCCTCATACGTCATAGCTTTTGAAGGGACTTCTACCTCTATTTCTTTGCATCTGACCACATTATGGCTATAATGTTAACTAAAAATATTGAAGGGTGTGAGCACCCAATTGCTTTTATGAGAAATAATTTTAAGAATGTTGAGTTAATTATTTTATGTATTACTAAGAAGGAATATGCATTAGTTAAGAAATTTTAAAAAATTAGGCATTGCATCCTTAGAAATAAGGTGTATGATATCTTACCTAACCCTACCACCAAGCTTATGTTAAGTATAAATGACATTAGAGAATGTAGAGGTAATTTGGATGTTAGTTTTATAGGAGTATGATTTCGATATGAAAATTAAAAAAAATGTTAATATTCCAAGGTTTAATCTATATGATTGCAAATACTTACCCTAGGCTAAGTATTATGTAAGTGGATCAACAAAAATTTCAAGCTAGTGAGTGGTATGGTTAAATCATACATTTACTAATAATAAAACTTATCTTGTAAGATTATCAAGGGAGAAAAAGAGGGACCTAAGGTTGAAGTAAACCCACCACTTGATCAAAAATGAGGTGTTGTATAGGATAAATTTTGAAGGGGTTTATTTGAGATGTGTCTCATAAGAAGAATCCACCCAAATCATGAGCACCTTTCATGAAAAGCTGGGCAATGGACATCCATTTGGGAGGAAAACAACTCATAAAATTCTTAGAGATATCTATTATTTTACAAATATTTATAAGGATTCTCACAAACATGTAAGGGAATGCCACTCATGTTAGATTTTTAACATCAAAGAGGCAAAAGAAGCAATGCCCCTAAAACTAGTCATGGTTGATAAACCCTTTTCTTAATGGGGGTTATATTTTGTTAGGGTTATCAACCCCAATTCATCTTAAGGTAAAAAACATGTCCTAACTACCAAATACTATTGTATAAGGTGAACTGAAGCTATAACCACTAAACAATGTAAGACTAGATAAGTGATCAACTTCTTGGAAGAAAACATATGTATTAAGTTTGGAACTCTAGTCTCTCTAGTGTGTGATAATGGGTATGCATTCATATATATAGATATGAATAAATGGGATTATGATAACGGTATTCACTCTAAAGTTTACATCCAACCATTATCCCTAAGGGAATGGAGTCTTTGAATCTATAAATAAACCCTAATGAAGGCAATCAAAAAAGTATATTATATACAAGCCTAGGACTTGACACAATCTCCTTAAATTTTCACTTTGGGTTGATAAGATAAGATTCAATAAAGCCTTAAAAGCCTCACCATTTCTATTGTTGTATATAAAGGAACTTATCTTTCCTATCACTCTCAAATTTCCTACATACATATTTATGCAAGAATATATGGAAGAAAGCCAAGAGCTTGCCAAATTTATTTTATTGGACATCATTTAGATGGAAGATGCAAGGGAGAAAGCCTTTACTAATTTTAGTAGGCATCAAACCATGATCAAGATATGGTTTGATAAAAATTCCAAGATCAAGGTGTTTAGATAGGGAGACCTGGTTCTCCTTTGGGACAAAGTATCTAAGCCTAAGGGAAAGCATGGTAAATTCACACCCTTATGGATTAGAACATACCAGATTATAGAAACATTGGGAAATAACACCTTTAATCTCAAATATATATAAGGAGTATAATTTAAATTGCACACCAATGGGAAATACCTCAAGCACTACTCTGCTACTCCTCCAGAGGTCTTCAAGGAGTAAACCGTAAGATGGTTAAATATAGAGTAAGTAGGATAGATAGTTTCCTTTTAGTTCTTTCTTTCCTATCCTTTATTTGTGCATAATAATGTATATATTTATTTATTTTCCCACTTTTTATTTTGTGTTTCTTTCCTATTACTTTATTCCTTTATTCCAATAAGTCTTTTTGGACATTATTGAGCTTAAATTTATGAAGTTTTCTTGGAAGTGACCAAAACTAAAAAATGAAGGTATGAATGCCATATAGAGATGACCATCATCATAAAATGTAAACATAATGCTATAATTTGTAGAAAATATTAAATACCAATAGAAGAAGTCAATAATTTCATAAAAACTTAAGGATTGTTTTGGCCTAAAATTGGTTTTAAGAAGAATTTCACTTGTAGGGTGAAAATTCAAACTATCATGGTATATTCATACTAGCACTTAATCAACATCTTTTCTTTGGATAAAGGTTACAGCCATAGATGATTTTATAAAAATCAAACACTTGACCAAATCCTAAAACCTAGTTATTCTGGTTCCCAACCTTACTAAAATCATAAAAGTCTCAAGAAAATACAAAAAAGAAAAACTCAATACAAAATCAAAATATTTGTAAGGATAGGTGATTCTAGTAATCTCCATTGGGCCTATGGATGTCTAGCTGGCAGTGGATCAAGGACTTGAGTGAAACTAAAGGCACCTTTGTTAGGGCTATGAATGTCTGGCTAGTAGTAGATCAATGTCCAAGCCTATCCTAAGCCAACTGCATGGTTCTTAATGAAAATATTAATATGCTATAAGTTAGTGTTAATGAATAAGGACATAAAATATGGAATTTGGTTCTTTAACCCCATGGTAAATAGTAAGTGGAATCAAAGCACACATATAGTATGGTTATGTCTTGGTGTTTGGCCATAACTCTACAAATGCAAAGTTTGTTTCAAACATAATCTGAACTAGATGATGATAATGATCAAATGGAATGAATTAGCTCATTATTTGTCTAACTTAGAGTCCCTAGGTTCTAACATATTTCTATGTTTCCCCTATGAGTCACCATTTTTTGGGACAACATACCCCTATTTTTGAAAATTAGGACCCTAGAGAAACCATAGAAATTGAACATGAAAATTTGGCATGTTAATATAATTTATAGATTTTGAAGATCATCCACTTTGTTAAAAGTAGAATTACTTGGTCTTGTTTTACTTTAATTTGGACTAACATCACTAATAAATGGTATATATTTATTTTAGTTGTAGATTCTATGTTGTTTATTCCTGTTAAATTCAAGTTTCAAAACCTTGGCCAAAGCCCTCAATTTAAATTTGAATATTTGTAGGAACCAAATTGGTGGGAACATTTTGAAAGTTAATTTTGGACCAAAGCGTAAAATTCATGTTATAAGTTTAATCATGTTTATTAACATAACTAAAACTTAGTCTAAATTCCTTGGTCCCATTTATTATTTTTGTCTTTAAAAGTTCATTATATACCTAACCTTCATTCTATAGGGTCCTTTTAATATTTCTTAACTTATCCTAAGATTTTAGCAATGTCATAGACTATGTTATGAATTTTTGAGTCCACTTTTATGTTAACTTGGTCCCTTATTTATACCTTAGTTTAAGGTTTCAATTCTATGGCCTTAAAATATTTATTAATATAATCAATGCCTTAGTCTTAACACCTTATCCTAAGTCTTTATCATTGGGAACCAAATAGTAAATTTCTTGCATCTTATAGGATATAATGGCCTTCAATTTATCATAGCCTTCAATCTAACCGAGTGAGAAATGCCCAGACTTTGACTTAAACAATGTGCATCTTATATTATATAATGGTTTTCACTTCTTATGGCCATTTTATTAGATGGCATAATGAAAACTGATAGGATCCTTCACATAACTCCTCGAACTAATCATATTCAATCTCTTGAATCACAATCAATGCTTCTCACTTGCTCATGAAGACTCAATCAGATGGAGTGAAGAATAGTTGAAAAGTAAAAAAACTATAAAAGGCTTGAATGATCAACATGTGGCACCCTTGCATTCGATGATCAAAGATAAATAAGTCCCACTCACCAAAATAACCAATCATGAGTAAGTTATTATATCATGATCGATAGCTGACACTTCATCATAGATTTTGATTTGATAGAGTGAATTAAGTCCAAGATCTTGGGAATCACCATAGATGTGCCAAGTGGAATTCTCTCATTGGGTCATAATAATTTTACAAGATTAAAATTAATATTTGTGTGATTGTCAATTTTAAACCCATCAAATTAAAAACTTCATTGGCTTAAAATTGATGTTCGTGTGACTATCATTCGACATCTATAAGGACGTATTTGATGTCCATGAGACCATCAAATTTAAGATAATTAATTATTATTCTCAAACACAAAATTCACTCCAAAATATTTCTGGAAGGCTCAAAAATGGCTTTACAATCTAAGGGAAGTGATAAAAAAAACTCAAACACTAGAAGTCTTAAAATTACTAAATATGGAAATGGTCCTAAAATCTAAATATACACAAAATAAACTTAGTCTAAATATATAATTTAAGGTCCTCATGATATTTTATTTAAATATAATGAACCTTAAACTATAAAATTATACTAAGTATTATTTTGAAAAGAGAGTCTTTAAAGCGTAAAGTTAGACTAAATGTTTCAGTGAAAGGTTTTAATGTGTTTTGTCAATACAATAAAATCCTATTTGTTATTGCACCATTATGTCATGTTGATCCTTTTTATCATATTTTATAGTCCTTGGCATAAATATTTTAGATTAATTCATACATTTTTTTTATTAAACATGGTGTAAACGCCTAGAATATTTAGGCTGTGGCTCCTTTGGGTATAAATTAGAAAACTTAGGCATAAATCCCTTAACCTAAGGTTTATTTTGTGATTAATAAATGAAACAAAAATTAGCCTAAGGGACTTAACCCTAAGTTATGGTCTTAATAATGTACTAACATAAAGTTTAGGCACCTCTACAAATCAATAGTTTGTACTTTGTCATTGGAAGATGATCCAATGGTGCAAGGATGCTCATGAATTTTCAAATGTCCACGACCTCACCATGTGGTAATTCCCATTCAACAAAGCACTAACATAGGATTTGAAGCATGGTGAAGGCATGAAAATATACCAAGTGTCATAACTACAATGTTTGGAAAAAAATAAGCTTATCATAGGAAAGGGCCTAGATTATAATCAATGGCTTGCATTAACCCTAGATTTTGATCCAATGAAGAAAAATAAAAAAGGATTTTTTAAATGCCAGTTACTAGTGTTCAAAATTCATTTATAAATTATTCCATGAAAGGCCTAGACCAATGCCATATAAGCACCATGCAAGCAGAAAAGGATAAAATACAAGATCTTGTGATCTCAAAAACACAAAGGTATAAAGATAAAGGTATAAATAAAATCCAAGGCACGTATAAGCCAAAGCCTAGATATATTCTACAATTAAAACTTCAAAATCCTAAACCCTACATAAAAATGACCCAAATGGACTAAATTGGTTACAATTCAATCAAAAGAGAGCTTGATTGTGTTTTTGAGCACAAAAGTGCTTACACAAAAACCATTTGCTACTAGTGTAAATAATTTGTAGAAATAGATATAATGGCAATTCATGGAAAATAATTGAAGGAAGAGACTAATCTCTAATTGTCAATAGACAATGATGGTCACATATTCAAAGATATTGAATTAGATCTTACAGCCCTAAATATCTCATGAATTATGAATTGGTCGAAACACTTCTTTATATTATAGGATTTACAACCCATTTTCAAGGAGGAACATAGAACTTCTACCACAAACATGAGGCACTATGACTTGGTTGTAGTCTAGATGGTTAGCCTTCACCATGCCATGACAAAACCTGAGGTACTACATTATATAGACATCCTTACTCCCGTCTTTATTGACTATAAAATTGATAATAAGTGGATCATACGAGAGGGAAATTCCAAGATAATAACATATAGTTATCCTATATATTTTGAAAATTATTATAAGATCCCCTTTGCCCATGTAAAGCTATCCAAAATCAAGGAATGGAATAACAACCATGACCTGGATTCCATCCTTAGACCTTGGTTTCATCAAGGACCCCATATCTATAGAAACTTTGTGGTTAAAATGAAAGTAATCCAATTCAAGGAATGCATTAAGGTAATTATGACCCTATTGAATTGAGCCTTTGGTGCCCCTTCAACCTCCTATGTGAATACAATCTGGGTCCCCTTTGTGCATTTCTTGGTTTACTAAATCTCACCCCTTCAATTAGAGATTTTATCAGTGCCTTCCTCACCAAAGAATTCACTACCAAAAAAAGGAAGACCTCTAAGAAATTGTACATGATGTCATAATTAATAGATACTTTAAATGCCTCAATTAACTTCCAAATGATTATAAATTTGTCCCCAAATGGAAAAACTACTATTCCACACCACTATTCCAAATTTCATATCTTCAAGTATAAAAATCACATGCATTTTACTTGTGACTACATTTATCTAGCCATAGTGGAGGCCATCATAGGTTTTCCCATGCCTAGGGTCCATGCCCTCATCAATAAGAATGTTTAAATTATGGGGGATATATGGTATTACCCTAATTTTATAGTCATTAGGATTGAGGGCATCCTATCCCACCCTTACTGATTTCCACTATATGTTCCTAGCAAGCTTGTTTAACAAGAAAATGTTGCCTAACTCATTAATGGAGTTGATAAAATATGCAAGGAGAAAAGGAAGGGTCTAATAATCCCCTTCCACTTTAACATTGGGAAAACCATATTCAAATACTAGAATTAGGTAGAAATCATGTCCACACATAGGGATTCATTTGGATTTTAGTTGGATGAACTGAAAATGTGGGATCCAAAGAAAATATTGGGTGAGCATTTGAAAGATAAGAAGCTCCTCAAGCTTGAGTATGTGCATTAGCTTGGTGTCCATGACACCATTTATATTAGATTCAATAATTATGAAGAGGTGTTGGAAATCATCCAGGGGAATAACATCAAATTGGAACATAGATTGATAAAGGTTGACAACTCATCAAGAGAAGCATGGAAAATGCATCCTTTATAGTATCACTTATTGTGTGAACCATCTAAAACAACCTAGGAACATCCCCAAATAAAACAAATATAGACACATCCTTAAAGGTAAATTGTTCAAGGCTAATATGAATAAGGCCAAGATAAAGAGAAAGTGGGAGAGGTAAGATTGGAAGAGAGACCAAGTGAGGGGCCCTCATCTTCAACATTCCCCCAAAGGCTAAGTTCCCCAATCCAATATAATAATATGATTCCCTTAAAAATAGAAGAGATACTTGAGTGATCTCAAAGATATTGCATAGGATTATGATATAAATAGGGAGGGGGATCAGCTTTAAGAAGGCCAAATCCAAGAGGGAGAGCTTACAGATGATAAAAGAAAGAAGGTTGTCTATGTGCCATCCCAAGAGAAGAGGAAAGTATAACTAGCATTGGCTCCTATAGGAGAAAATAAAAGACCAAGGTTGACCTTAATTTAACTCATTAGTGAATTAAATCTCTTCAGTGATGAATTACCCATCCATGGGCTAGTTATCCTAGACTAGTTCATTCATGGAAAACTACAAAATATACCCTCTCTTTTGCATTCATGGGACATGACAAGAGTTGTTGATGTTGAGATACAAGATGACTTTAATCCATGGATAAGGGATATGCTGATGAATCAAGAAGAAAGGAGGATTGTGGTCACTCAAGGAATAGATGCCAAGAAGATGGATACTCTAGGAGAATCAAGTAGCATAGGTGTAGAAGTCCTAGAACCTCTAAAATTCACAAGTTCATCTTCCACCATGCAATTTAATCTAGAGTTAGTTGAATTAGAGAGGATCACAAATAAAATAGCCATGGTGGGAATAGAGGAATTCACCTTTCAAAAGGTGGATCACTTTTTAGGATTAACCCTTGTTAGAGGCTAGAAAATAGGTGAATGTGGAAAGTCTAATTGAGGCCTAGTTAGCATAGGATAAAGAAAGGGTTAGAGGAATGAAATAGAGGATCCTAAATATGTAAAAGGAAAAAAGAAAACATAAAAACATAGGTAGTTCTATGAATTCCTAAGGTCGTGATTAAAATTCTTGATGAATCATTTTATGACATGTCTGAGGCACTCAAAATAATGAAACTAAGGAAGAGTGCATTAGAGTGGTATAGTACATTGGCCAAGAGCTTGGTCACCCAATTGAAATTCTTAGAGGACAAAATAGCCCAAATTCTCAACATTTGAGCAAGGACATACATCCCAATCTTAAAAAAAATAGTTTAGAACACTTGAGCATAATTATAGGAATTTTGGTTGATAAGTTTCAAAGTTTGAGTGATTGGCACAATGATGTGGGAAGACTCCTAGAAGATTATAAGGAGATAATTTAAATAATTGAGAAACTTATTGGGACTATCCTCATAGATCCTTCACAACCCACTATCCTTGGAATCATAAGTGATGAATAATTTAAACATAGGGCTACTTTGGTAGCTCAAGAAATCAAAGGAAAAATACAAGGCAAATATGGGGTTTATAATAGTAAGATCTTATACATGATATTAAATGTAGGATAAAAGATAAATGAAGCTAGGAGAACTAAATAAGCCATGGCTAGGAATGATAGAGAACTTGATGACTTGGAAGGTCAAGAGGAGTGTATCCTAAAGCTTATTATGTATCTAGATCTAGTTGATGAGCAATATGATAAATCCATGAGCATCCTCCAATAATGACAAGTAGAGGCCCCATGATAAAATTAGACAACATTCTATTTTTTTTTAAATTAATTTTTGACATAGAATTTTCCATTATAAGGACATATATTAGTTTGTTAGCATATTTGCCTTTAGGTCACTATGATTATGAAAATCATGTGTATTTTAGAACTTTTAAGGATAGTTATCCTTATCTTTGTATACCTATATTTTTAAACTAACTAGTATACTACTTGATCTTTATATAAAGGCATGTATCACCATTTGTAAATGGAGAGATATTTTTTAGCAACTTTTGTACATTTCAAGCAATTAATATAATCAAGAAATTATAAAATGATTGTCTACATTTAATATGTCAATTGTTAATATATCTTTTATCTCAATTTCTAATTGAGGTCTTGAATTTGAATGGTGTCTTTAAATTTTGAGTTGCATTTTCTAATCACAGGGTTACTAATTTATGCATATGCTAGATTAGTTGGAAGATTTTAGGTTATGCTTCATTTCATTTTTTCTCTATATTCAGATGTGTGAATTTTTTTTATTATATTAGTAAATCCTTAAAGTATACCTATTTATTACTTGTGACTCTTTACATTATCCTTTGAAGTTTGTCTAATATATAGTGGAATTTGAGCTTAGGATAGTTTATGTTGTATATTGGTTTGAATTTTCACTCAATTGTGATTTATGATTTGTCATGATATTTGAGATTAAAATTTGTAATCACTCATTTCTTTTCTACCTTACGCTTCTCTTTGCTTCTTTTTATACCAAATCACTTTAGTTTTAGCATTATTATAAATATCCACTTAGATTAGTTTGTAAGCTTAAATTTGAATCACAATTCACAAAGTATTAACTTAGGTTATATAAAATTCATAAATAATGAACCAAGGTTTCTCCCAACCACCAAATCATATAAATATTATGGAACAATTTATTTTTCTCTACTGCTATTTCACTGCAAGAAACTAGATTATCAAAACCTAAATTTCATGTTCTAAATTTTCTAAATTATAAAATGAGAAGAGTTATTTAAACACTAAGAGTACCTATGGTTCATTTAGAAACATAAACATAAGTTAAATGTTATGACATGTTTTCCCTATCCCATAAGCTCAAAATTTTCAAAAAAAAACTTCAAATCTAAAATAAAGATGTGTTTGAAAAAAAAAATATAGTAAAAACAAGCCATTTTGGAAAGTTTACAAGATTTAGAGAGAGAAGTGTAGAGTTATGGGATGAGAAAAGATAATCTCTATAAATAAAAGTTATTCTTAATAGTTTTCTCAACTTGGAATCTAAGGAAGAAACTTACTAGAGAAAAAAATTCTAAATATATTTGATTAAAGAATGGGGATTAAAAACACCATTTTTTTCCATATTTCATCTAGAAGGAATAACAATAATCTCAAGATATGAAATATTATAAGAGAATATGAAAGTGAGTGTAAGTAGGAAAAATAGGTGAATAATCAATTTTTTCCTATTGCAAGAAGTTTTTGTCTGGAAAGGCAAACCCCAACCTTGGTTTTGAGGATAGGTTCCTAGAAATTTTTAAAAAAGTGATAAAGTAAAATTACATTTATGATTTTCTCAAATAACTAACCCATGATAAATTCAAATTTACAGTCTTCTCAATGAAAGGAGAAAATGCCCCATGTTTAAATGGTTTCCCTCATCTCTTCTTTTAGCACTTTTGGTAAAAAAATTCAAGTTGATGTGGTGGTGATTGTTGCAAAAAAATTATAAGAGGTAGCATCCTAAAGTAACTTAATAATACTTTTATCATTCTCTTACATATAATAGAGGGGTTAAAATAACTAAAATACTTCAAGCCAATCAACCTATCTAATGATTTATACAATTTTTTTCTAAAACACTTGTTCTCATATTACGTTATATCCTTCCTTTGTTTATCTTGAACCACTAGAGGGAATTTGTGATCAAGAGGTAATTAATAGATTATATCATTCTTATTTACAAATACATTAATTTTATTGAGTATTCCTAAAGAGTGGGTATGTTTCTTAAGTTATATTTACAAAAGGTATATGATAGAGTCTCTTGTTGATTTTTGGATAGAAATTTGGAGAGGTGGGCTTTAACTTGAAGTTTAGGATCTTGATCCATGACTATGTTACCACACACAAAATTTATTTTATGGTTAATGATTCCCAAGAATTATATTTTTTCTCTTGATATGTGTATTATACAAGGTGGTCCCTTTTCACCATATGTCTTCATTATTATGGTGGAATATCTTTGTAGGAAACTAGTGAAATATAAAAGGGATGGGATTCTAAAATGTCTTCAAATAGCTTCCCAAATGGAACTACTAACTCACCAATAATTTATGGATGACCATCTAATGTTAGGTTAATCTCCTATGGGAAACGATAAGGCCATTAAATTTGTATTTTAAGACTATATGAAGGTTTCGAGATGATGTTTGAACTTTTCAAAATTTACACTCTTATTTTTCCACACCCATACCAAACTATAAATAAATATTTCTAGGATCCTAGAATTCCAAATATAGACTTTTCATGTGGTTTCTCTTGGCATGCCTCGTTGTATAAAAATAATAGAGATGTATATCTGGAACCCACTCTTAGATAGGGTTCAAAATAAACACTTTAGCTATAAATTTAGTCTATTATCCCATGTGGGAAAAAATCAATTAGTCAAAAGACCACTACACATTCTGCTTGTTTACTAGATGTCTATCATTATCATACCATCAAATTTTTCCAAAAGATTAAAGTAGATCAAAATAAGGTTCCTTTGGTCAAGTATTTGAGAATTCTTGGAACAAGGTGTGTAGACTAAAGGTAATGGGACTGGGGTAAGTTAAAAATATGAATTTGGATCTTATCTCTAAGAAAGGTTCGAATATAATGAAGAGTTCATCTTGGCCAATATAATAAGAACCAAAGACATAGAGAGTAGGGAAGAAGATACGTTTTATGGAATAATTTTTTGGATAAGGCTCCTTATTTTGGAAAATAATGATAAATACTAGATATTTAATGTATGAGGGAAATAAATAGATAGTTGATAATGGCATAAAAATCAATTTATGGGAGGACCCATGTATTTACAACTTTCTTCTTAATTATATGGATGTGTGGAGGGTTGTTAGTGGTATTTTCAAAACTACTATTGGTGAGAAGGTTTATGATTACTAGACCCATGGAGTGAAATGTTTTTTTGAGAAAATACTAGTCATGGAAGGATCCCCAAATATTTTATAGTAGAACCTTAGAAATCTAAACTAGATTCTTGAGGAGGTACACATATGTTTACATATAAAATAGGACAAATTAATATGGCATAAAGAATAAACAAAATATTATTTTGTCAAGTTGGATATTTTCTTAACCTAGGACTCAAAGGGGTTAGTTCATGATGGCTTAAAATCTAGGATAAGAGTTTAGTTCCAAAAATCAACATATTCATTTATTTGGTCAGTCAAAATAAGATCATGACCATATATAACCTAAATAAGTAAGGGATGCAATTTATTAATAGATGCATTTTGTGAAAAATGGAAGAGTCATTCAAACACCTATTTATGGAGTGTACCTTTGTAACCAAAATTTAGATCATGGAAAATTAGATTTGAAATTAGGTATGTTAATATCCTTCTTTTGAATGTATAATATGTTCAGATATTGCATGTTTATAGGGAGGGAAATGGGTGTGTTAACTATTTGATGAATTTGGGTGTGTCAATAGCTTTCAAAACTTGGGCATTTCTAGAGGGATTTCCTAGGATAATTAATCCAAATTATATTTTATGTTTTGTAAGTAATAAATCATTTAGTAATGAATGTTTGTATGTTAGTTGGCTCATAAGAGAGTTAGTCAAGTCCCATAGTGGACTCGCATTGTGAAAGATTTATAACATTTTACCTCCTTTATAAATAAAACTTGATATAATACATAATTACATTTTTGTGGAAATATTTATATTATAATGTAATTCTTCACCTTAGCCTATGCATTTGCCAATCTAAATAGTGGTATCAGATATTGATCAGTCAAGGATAATTGAATAAATTTGAATATCTTAGTCTATGCCCATATGGAGGTTTGAAGACTTGTTAGAGCTTAAGGGAAGGAAAGATAAATCCATTTTTTTGACACATGGTATGAATATTTCAAGATTTTAATTCTTTACACTCTTAAATTTTCTTCGAATTTCTTGTGAATAATTTTTATGGCATTCCTAACCCTAGTTTGTATGGTTTCATTTACCAAAGATTCTCTTTGAATTAGTATTGATGTTATAATAAATATTGTAGTAAATTTTATTGAAATATACAACCAAATATGATTTTTAACATTATTTATTGCCCATAAATCTAGTAGTATGGCCTTCATTAGATATAAATCATATTTTTAGAGCATGTAAAATATTTTTTAATCTATAATATTGATTTTAAATGAAATTGTGTATCCAATAACCTACTTTATTGCATCTATATGGCCCATATAATCACTTGGTGTAGTATTTGGTTTCCATGTACCTATTGTATAGTGTTGGAAATTTTGTGTTTATTGTTCCTCACTACAAATCCTTCAAAATTATCCTAAGAGACATTGTGAAGATTCATGCATTTCATAACACACCTATAAGAAATTTTATTCTGTAGAAAATTAATAGATTCATATAATTTTATTGCATCCTAAAAATAAAAATGGCATCCTTTAGTCAAATATGGCACAAATGTTTTGCTTATGAAACTTGGTTATCTATTTTTATTTAATTTTTTATACTATTTATGTTATTGTGTAACCCAACAAAAGAAGAAATGTGCAATATTTCACATTATAGGTAAATATAAGTAAAAATATTTCACATGCATGTATAATTTTTTTATATTTCAAATTATAAAGACTAGGGTTAAATATAATACTTTCCATTTGTATCCTAAAATTGGTTGAAGAAGAGTTGGATAATATAATTTTGTCAAGGCACATGCAAGTGGGGAGGTTAAATGTTCAAAATCCTCGAACTATATTTTGGTCAATTTTTTTGTTTCCAACTTAAAAGGAATATTTTTATAATATTCTATTTTGTAATTGGAGATAAAAAGGTGTAAGTCATGTGACACTTGAAACACTTATTGTGACTATTGTATATAGTCAATAGTTTGTGTGAAGGTGGTCATGTGACTATTCAATTTATAGGTTTTTAGACATTCCAAACACATTGAAATGGTCAATTTTTTTAATTTGAAGGTTATTTATATGGTTTTTGCGATAAATGTATTGAAAATAGTGTATATAGGTGCATTAATTAGTAGAAATTGATACCTTCAAAATTGAAATTTCCATAATGTCCTCTCATGCTTGTGTTATGAAAGAACATATCATTCATTATAGATCAATTAGGATCCTTGTTATTAAAACCTATAATTTTGAAAATGGAGGTTGAAGAATCTATTAGAGGATAGAGGATAATTTCCCTTCCCTAATTAGCTATTCACTTGAAATTTGGGTTAAATTATTTAATAACATTTTTGGTATTAATACTATGTTTTTCCATTTTTAATTTTGGTTTTCTTCACTTCATTGTTGTTCTTGATGAGGATAAGATATAGTAGTTTTGTTTTTATTTTTTACTACAAGGTCCTCTCACCTCTTACTTAATAGCGAAAGATATTGCATATACTTTGATTGGTTTTTAGTGATTTCACAACATGACATAGGATTTTTTAGTACCATAGTGTTTAGCAAAGGTTTGTCAACATTTTTTGGGCATTAGGATAATATGTCATACGTACTATTGAATAGTCACTTGGACTAGTTTCTATGTGAATCCTTATGTGAATCAATGTGGTTGAATAGGCCTTGATCATGTTCTACTATAGTACTAAATGGATTAACTCAATGGATGATACAACCTTGATAATTTTCATCAAAATTTAAGCCATTTATCATAGGTTATGCTTTTATATAAAGTGGTATTGGTTTTGATTGATAACATGATGTAAAATGTACCAATTGTATGTGTATTGGATACTTCTAATGACTTCATAATCATATATATGGATCTTCTTATATACCTTTTTTAGGATCAAGGGTGTTTATTAGGTTGGTTGATCCAAATTACATGTTATGTTATGTTAGTAATAAAGCATTTAGTAATAAATGTTAGTAGGTTAGTTGGTTAACATTAGAGTTAGTTGGGGCCCAAAATTAAACCACTAAATGAAAGCTTTATAAGATTTTACCTCATTTGTAAATAAAACATGATATAATACATAATTAGATTTTTGTGGAAATATTTATATTACAATGTAATTATTCATCTCAACCTATACATTTCCTAATCTAAACAAGATTTCCTCCCTCTTTATAAAAAGGTGATGGAGGAAGCTATATTTTAATTTTTTATTATTTGGTGGGCCTAAGTGGTGGTCCTAGTGGCTTCGGTCTATTTTTATTCATTGTTGGTTACTTGTGGATCTATTTTTTGAAGATTTATTCCACTTGGGTGTTTGTATTTTTTGGTTCCCATTATGGTCCTTGTAGACTATTTATTATTTACAGGTGGATCATTTAGGCACTCAGCTATTTTTTTAGGCTTGGTCTTATGGTTCAGGTTGATTCTAGTGTTTTTGTAATGGTTTCAAGTCCTCAAAACCTATTTTTTATCCATGTCTTAAAACATGTAAAGATTTTATTTATAATTAAAATAAAATGAGTAACATTGTTTTCACAAGTATCCCTACCATGGTCCCCTTTTAGAATGGATGACCACCCACTCGATGAACATGAATATTAGGATTTAATGAGACTTTAAAATTAGAAAACTAACCTTGTTTTTATTGTTATCAACCCATGTTTCACCCTACTAAAGTATATTTCTCAGATTTCCTTTAAAAATAGACTAACATTGGATTGGTCTATAGGCTATGAGATACCTGTATCTAGACTAAACCTATAAATTATGAGGCTATCTCCTCTGATGTATTAACTCTAGATCTATTAGTAAAACCTACTTTGATTTTTTTGGTAAAAAGAGTTAGAAAGATAATTTAAATGGAAATTTATACTACTAATGGTGATACACCTATATTGTTGGTTCATCCACTTAATTTTAACTCCACCTAACACTGATAAGCAACACAAAGCATTGAATCTTACAACTCTAAGGGACTATTATGTAATAGTATTTCATATAAAGATTCCATAAGGGGATTATATAATGAGGGAAATGATGGAAGGCCTAATTTAAGGCACTAATTAGTCAATATCTCTACTATTATCTTAATTACTGAACATTAAACACTATATATGACTTACATAAGATGGCATACTAGTAACTAGGTGAGATTAGGGCCTACCAAGGGAGAAAATACTACCACATGCAAAAATAAAAATAACATATTCACACTAAAAATGTATCAAGGAATATAAAATAATCATTTTATTCACTTGATAGGCTATAAATCACAATCTTGCTAGAGTTTGATCATGCCCAAGAGAGAGATCCCAAAAAAAGGCTTTAGAGACAGAATATATAGAACATTAGAAGAGAAGAATCCAAGAGTATGAGGGAGAGGAGAGAATAAATAGTCATTACATAATTAACTCAAGTACAAATTTAGTTACAACTTGCTACCAATAGTCCTAAAAACATCTCTCTATGTCTAGTGTCTTGCATGTTCCTTGAATGAGCTATTTCACATTGAAAATAAGGTGGTGAGCCATAGTGACTTTTTAAGCCTTATATTGAATCATTCTATGCCAGACCATGTAAAATAACTCTGCTTAAAATGAGATCAAGTTAAGTGAATGAACCTTCTTGCATGAAGACTATGAAATATGTATTAATGTCACTTCATATTAGTTAACACATGGTGAGGACTAGTTAAAAATGTGAATGAATTAAAGACAAAATTTACATGTAAATTCCACTTAATGACTAGTCATGAATCATGATAAATCGAAATTAAATCATTTTTTAACACTTATATGGCATTCTCAACTTTACATGATTGACCAAATAGGTCTTCTAGGCCAATTAAGCCTAGTAGTATAATTTCTTGCACTTGATAGCCATAATAACCTACATTAAACAATTATAGCCTAAAAATATTGAGTTTGATACCTAAAAAAATTTCCTAACACCATGAAATAGGTCCTTTTAATGAAAAACTCCTACAACTTGGTCAACTTGGGTGATTAGGTCACATTTTCTTTCATTTCCTATAGACTAGCTGATTTAAAAAGATCAAAAAGGGAATTTTAAGGAATTTATTTGATCATATGATAGCTTGAGGAGGAATAAAAAGTGTTAATATTCACTCTCCATTTATTGACATCCCATAAACTACCTTGTACCTCTATTTTTTGCACTTTTCCTCAAAAACCCCTTTTTTATGCCATGTCCATACAGTTTCATACATCATGGTACCATTTTTAGGACCTTAATTTAATATAATTTTTGTTTCAATAGTTTATAATATGTATCATGGGGTTTTGAGTGAAATAAACTTCACTTTTTTCAAAACTAGTTTATAGGAGGGTTTGGGAAGGTTTTGGAGGTGAAGCTTCTTAACAATGGTTCATAAAGTACAAACCTCCAAAACAAAACTTATTTATATGGATATTTATTATATATGCCCCTAAAAATTTATTGATAATATTGGTTTCCCATGATAAGAGTGTACACAGATACATATGTAGATAAATCTACTTGTAGGGATTTGAATGCATTCTAGACAAGTTTATACTCTTTGTGATGGTTCATAAAATTTAGATCCTAAATCAAAGACAAGTGTTAATTTATTATAAGTGAATAGGGGTCATAAAATCAATCTAATATCATTTGTTCAAACTCCTCCTATGGTGAAATATATCAGATCTTGAATAGACAGCTCAAACTGAGTGTATGGATTGTGTCGTTTAAATTTGCTCTTGAGGATCAAATTGAAATTTTCATTATCTTTATCTACATGGAATATCTTGTATTTTACCTTAAACATCCCCTTAAACATTATAATTAATTTACATTTTTGATCATGATCATTGTTGTCTTTATTAGTGAGGATAAATAAGATGTTATGAAGCATCTATAGATGTCTTGGTGAAGTTTTGGTGTGTCATATTAACCTTTAGAGAGAGAAAAATTCATCATTATAGATTAATATAATACAAATAATCAATAAACATCATTAAAATATTAATAACCCATCAATTTTATGCATTTATTAAAGGTACTCAAAAAGTCAACCTTGGTTAAAGGTTTTCATAATGATGTTGTCCATAGTGTCAACAAGGTACCCTAAAAATTTGGTGAAATAAAGTGTTTCCTAGATAAATTTATAAACCTATAAAGTTTATTTATTACATACTGATGGGATAGATACCATCAAGTTTTTTCCTCAAGAAATAACTATTGAAATTTAAAAATATGAATGTTGGATTTCAAATGACTGTGTGTGTGCATTGCACTAGTGAGAAAAGAAGTTATTTTATAAGGCAAGATATTGGTCAAATAAAGTTGTTTTAAAATTAAAATTATGATTACACTACATTAATATAATCCAATTTGTGGTTTCATGTCCTAACTACCAGTACAAGTGCATTTATTATAGGTCAAAGTCAAAGGTTCAAACTATGGTAAAAAGTAGAAAAAATAGTGTGAAAAGGAATGCATGTAGAGACCAAAATATTGATAATTTTAGAATGGTATAAAATAAAATTTGTATTATAATCCCTAGTGATAAACATTAAATTTTAATTTATTCATGAAAAAATTGTAAAAATTAACTTTTTTATTTAAAATTTGACTATGTTTTTGTAGTTTTTAGTAGAATAGAGTGATATTTTTGAACAAGTGTTTTTGAGTTTGTTAAGCTTGATTTAAGGTGACTAATTAATTTTATGATGACCATAATGTCATAAATTTTATATTAATATATGTATTGTGGATTTAAATTTTATATATAGATGTTATAAGTCACATTCTTCATGACTGTGTTTTGAGGCAGAATGGCAGCTCCAAGTATGCAAGATGAAGTGAAGTGTTTACGACTCTATGACAAGATTAATTATATAAAATTTAATTTAAATTTTATTTGAGACATAATTTATATAATATTTTTTTATATAAGGTGTAAAAATATCTTATGGTGGTGAAACATGAAATCTAAAATAGCTTATTTGGTTGTGTTTGAAGAATGAGAGAGAAGCTTGATAAATTGGTCTATAAGACCAATGGTTAACACTAGGGTTATATATATATATATATAATAATTATATATATTTAATATATAAAATATAAATGTGAATTAGGATTTTTTTAATTATCATTACATGAGCTAAATACATCATGATTTAAGACTATGTTTTCACGGTCATTGACAGTTTTTTGTGTGATAATAAAAATAATGTTTCTGAGTCATTTATCACTAATATAAAGAATATAATTACAATTTATATGTTGTATATATCTAAAAAGTTAATTTTAATAAATTTTTATTCATTATAAACTCTTATGAATGTATTAAAATTTAAACTATTTTTACTAGGTTCTTAAGGCCTATGTATAGTTCTAAGTGAGCTTATGAAGTGGATTAGTTTTGAGTCATTTGACCTATTTGACGAATTATAATGGACATGGTGGTGATAATTTGTTAATTAAGGTTATATAAATATAGTTTTAGGACATAGTTTTCTATAATATTTTTTCATATGCTTCAAATATTCAAGACAGACTTTTTCTATGTATGAAGGGCTAATTACAAGTACAAATGGCATGGTTTAAGGGGTTATATAATTTAAAAAGTGTTATGTACATATATGGATGTTATAAATGGTATATTTTATTCATATTTTATGTGTTACATGTGCTTTTATAGTCTCAAAGTCTTCTAAGGAGGTCTAAGTAAAACATGTGCTTAGAGTAGACCTAATTACATTAGGTCTCCATTAAGCCTAGTGGTGGTTTTGGCCCTTAAGGGGTATGAAAAAATGATGTGATGATTTTTAAAAATTTTAAACATGTGATATGAACTATATCAATAGTTATCCATTTATTTAAAGGTTATTTTTTGACCAATATGGGTGCGAGTAAGAATCTTGTATAAATATAAGCCAAAATAGGCCTATTTGAGCTAGTTGATGAAATAAGAATATAAATGAATAAGAGAAGAGCATAAAAGGTGTGTTTGAGAAATAAAATTATGTGAATAATTTTTTTAAAATTCATGTAAAATCATATTTTCATCGATGATAAGTGAATATTAGAGTTGTACTTGAGAGCAGGGGTTTTAGACCTAGTATGAGCAAATAAGGGCTAGTTAATAAGATAAAGTACAAGCAAGTAAAAGAGCATGTTGAGGATAAGAGGTAGGTCAAATAGACCATAAAAATTATTATAGGATAAATAATGGATATCTAACAAAGTTAATTTAGGGGGATGACAAGGTCAAGTTGACCTAATGAGCCTAGTAAGAGGCATATTGAGCAAATGAGCCTAGAAGATGCTTTCAGAGGGGTAGAAGGTCAAGGAAAGATGAGTGATTTTATTAGATGTTGAGAAACCATAAGACATAAATAATAGGTTTTTTAAATGTGTATGATATATATTTTAAATTAGAGAAAGAATATTGAGAGCTGAAGAAGACATCATCATATATTGGTTGAACAACAAGGTGTTGAGGGGATCTAGTTTGTCTTGGCTGAGTTGGTGCTTGATCAAGAAGAGAGATGGAGCTTAATTTTAGTTTGGATATTTAATAAATGTCCTTGAAGTTTTTGGGTTGGTTCCAAATCACTTATGGGTTTTTATACTCCTCGTAAGTTAGAGCTTTCTAAAGACTAGTTGAGTGGTTGCTTGACTAGGTAGGGGTTGAAACTCCTTGTGGGGTTGGTGCCTCATAAATTTTTATTTATTTGCTTATAGGATAGTATTACAAGTGGTGTGATAGTTTTTATTATCCCCCATGAGGTTTTACTATATATATTTATTTTTCATATGTTGATTTCTTGCTTCATGCTTATGTGATTGCTTTTCTATGCATTGTTATATCTTTATGCTAGTTTGAATGGTGTTTTATTATTTTATGAATAATGGGGTTTTATTACTAGTTAAATAAATAGGTATGAGAAACGTAAATCAATAAATAATATGCAATAATAAATATAATTATTTTTGTAAATATATTTTTATTTTTTCCTTTTCTAAATATAGTAATAAATAAG
Source organism: Torreya grandis (assembly GCA_037957365.1). Taxonomy (NCBI): domain Eukaryota; kingdom Viridiplantae; phylum Streptophyta; class Pinopsida; order Cupressales; family Taxaceae; genus Torreya; species Torreya grandis. The sequence continues at coordinate 1,260,199 of JARHVA010004093.1, read as the reverse complement.
AGAAATCTAACTTAACTTATTTTGAATGATCCAGATTGAGACAAGGTTTGATACTAAAGGAACAAGACTGGGAAACTATCAAAAAATAGATCCTAAGGTTAAATTTTGGATTGGATAGGATTACCAAAAGTGGTACACCCTACTTTTCATCATTTTAATCCTTTTTTGACACTATTATCCAAGTGATCTAAGTATTTTGGGTTCTGTTCGACAGGCCTATGTCACCCTGTCAGTGAAATATAAAAACCTAGAAGCCTAAGGAGCTTGTTTTGAATATATTTTTAATCTTAAAATCCATAGCATCTATTTTTTCATGAATTTTAATGGAAATTTGAAAAATATAGATAAGGGGTTAGTGTGTAAAGGATACATTTGACATAATTCACACCCTATGTGTGGGCACACTGCCTACATACCAATACTCCAAGGAAGAATCAAGCTAATGTATTTCTCGCATTAAAGTGCTTAGTGTAATTATTTATAATAAATGCAACTACATGTGAAACTAGATGTACTTTTTATGGCTAAGGATTGGTGCAAAGGTTTTAATAATCTTGAAATGATTTTGAAGGATTGTATACAGAGAATAGTGAAGAGTACTTGCTTATTTCTTCTAAATGAGTGCCAAACCTTATAAATAGACTAAAATTGGCCTTTTATAGGTAAATTAATGATCATGGGTTAAATAAATTCATGTTAGGCTAATAGGAAAAAGGATAATGATCTAAAAGAGTCTGACCGTTAGGACCAATTTCGCACTTGAACAACAATGCCAAAATTAGGACACCTTGGGTTTTGGTACTCCTATCTAAGTTAGATATTATTTTATAGAGGGAATGACATGTGGGGTGATGGATTTGGGCCTAAAAGAGTTTCCTGGGTCTATAAGGGTTAATTCTAGAAGGCTGTGGATGATTGAAAATTAATGAAAGAATAGCCTAGAAGGGTTGTGTAAGAAAGTAGGAAAACCTGTGGATTGGGTGTCATTAGCTATGCTTAAGTCATCCAATTTTACATTTTATATGATTAAATTTTCCCCCTTTATTCTATTGAGGTATAAAAATGTAATACTAGGATAAAAGAAAGTAAAAATCATACCCTAACTTACCTATAAGTGAGAAACTCATGAAGATGTATTATTTTGGATGTGTATAGAGAGAGCATGCTATGAAGTGTGAATATACAATGAAAAAATAAAAGTATATCAATTCTTACTAAATATGCTATATCTAAAATAATAATGTACAAATTCTAAGAGGAAGAGAAAGGAATGAATACACCTAACCGAGTACGTGAACTAGTACAAAACCCATTTTTATGTTAGATTGTGCTAGATGATGTTGGGTATGTGTTAAATCAAGAGTAATATCATGGACAGAGTTGAGTTCTCAATTCCCCAGAAGGTGGTTCAATCATGTAAAGGCTATCCCTTTGGCTCCATCATCACCAACTAGGTGATGTTAATGAGTAATGCATGTACTAATTGATGTCTAGATTATGTGTCCAATCCCTCTAAATAGGTGGCTCAAGAATACAAAGGCTAGCTAGACCTTTGGCTCCATCGTTGCCCCATAAGTGAAGCTATGAAGTGATACTGGTATAGAATATATGTCATATGAGATGGATTATGAATCCCATGGATGTTCTATGAATATAATGATTTGGCATGGATAACATGAATTTATGCTAGAAAGTAGGCCACTCTTGGCCATTTTGAAAGATGGAGGTTAGGTTTGTATGAAAGCCACTCTAAAAAAGATGTACTAGGCTTATGTGAAATCTAACTCAAGAACTCAGGTACTCAAAAATTTAAACTATTATGAAATTTTAACTTGAAATTGATGCCAACCACTTATAAATGGAGTAAGGTATGAAAATACTGAGAATCCCTGAATAATAAACTAAACTCAAAAATAAAAGAAGACCAAAATGCCATACCCATTGCCCTCAATCACTAGTTTCTAGAACATGGATTATGATCTAGATGTTATGTCAACTACCTAATCTAAAACTAAAATTGGGAACCATCATCCCATAGATGATAACCCCTTATATCTAGATTCTCTAATAAAATTATACTGAACTGTTGATTTTGACTAATCTAGATGTGTAAAAATTGTATCTAAATCGAACTTTTTACCTATTTCTAGAAAACTTGAGTTTTTTTTTGCGTAGATGGGAGCACCAAAATGAGGACACCCATATGTTTGGCACTACTTTCTATTTATAGCACTATTTTTATATGCTAAAACTAATTGTGAATTTAGAATTGTCACTATTTTTTTCTATATTATGACTGGTTTGACCTCTAGATTTTGAATTGGGTGATCTAAATGCTATTTTTTGTTATGTTAGAAGCTTTAATATCTATGACAAAACCCTTGTTTCTTCCCCCTCTTTTGAGGGTAGGAATTATGAACCTATAACAACTTCCCTTAGAATAAAAGAGTCTTGCAAATGTGTTATGTTGCATAGATACATGATATAGCAATGATATTTAACAAGATATCTCTAGATATATAAATGTTTGTATTGGGAGATTGTTTGATCAATAAGGGTATGAATAGATAGATATAACAATGTAAAATCATTTGAAAAATACTGAACTATAACTAAAAATTTTTAGATGTTAGTTTTTAGTTGGAGGGATAAAGCGTGATGTCCATCATGGCATCAAAGAATGTAAGGGAAATGCAAGATGTGGATCATGGCATTACACACATTGAGAAGCAAAAAAAGTAATAAAGCAATCAAGAAAGAATAAAGAAGCATATAGGGATGGCCAAGGGGCCATGAAAATAAGGGACATGGTCATATGTCACTTGAATTAGAAATTAAGCATAAAAGGCATGCTCAAATGCCATATACATATACAAGTGAAACAAGCAAAATTGCCATACAAGCCACAGGCACATGGAAGAGTAAAAGTAAAGGACATTGGAAAAATTCTTAAGGAACACACATGAATAGAAGAAAAGGACATTAGAAAACATCCTAAGGCACAAATAGGAGTTAAGTAGGATCTAAAAATGTAATCACACAAGCTATGCTAGGCAAGAGGAGAAAGCATATAACATTGAAAAGGTAGAATCACATCTAGCTAATCAAATCAAATGTGAAAGTATAAAAAACATGTATATTACAATACTAGATATATGCTTAATAAATACATAAGTGCTAGATACTAGTGAAATTTTGATATAATAATATGTGTAATCTAGAAAGGAATGGACATCAATAGGATGCCTTAGAGTGTGTAGTGTAGGAATGACATAACCTAGATGGTGTAGTCATGTAGAATATGCCCCCAGTGGGTAGTTTTATCGATTTGTGTCCTTAATGTATAAGTAGGAATGCCCCCTTAATGGGTAGAGTGAAGCAATAAAGTATTTGGATGTCACTGTACACACTCAAAGAAGATCAACTGAAGCATGTTAATGTAGAAAAATTGACATACAATAGCATGAAACAACAAATTTAAGTCCTAACATGATATAATTAATTAAAATAATGAATGATGTATACAATCAAAATGCTTTTGGCATTTTTAAATAAGCTATGTACAATCAAGTAGAAGAGATTATGTATAATCAATGTTGAAAAGAGAATTATGTACCAAAACTATGTAGAAATAACATATTATACATGGAATCTACGTAGATACATAATTTTCATTGGATTTTTTAGTTTATTCCCTTTAATTGAGGCTATATGGTATAATTTAAGGCTAATTTTTTAAATGATGATGTAAGGACCTAGCTAATTAGGTTTGAATTTTCCTTTGGTTTCTTTTTTGGCATTAACATTACAAAGGTTTTCTTCGAGAACAAGATCATTAACTTCAAACTCTTTGATGTGAACTCACTTATTGTAGGATAATTGTATATATTTTTGGTAAATTTTGAACGGTTATACAACTTTAATTTGTGGATGGTCTAACTATTCGAGCTAGTGTAGACACTTTTCTTGATACTGGTCATTAGTGAGAATACCTTTAAGGGAGACATGAAGGTATGGAATTTGTAAATCCTGATAGAACTATTTCTATGCCATAAACAAGTGAATAACGAGTATCCCTCATGGGTTTACAAATACTTGTACGATATGCCCACTGTGTGAAAGCTAGTTTATTGTGACAATTATCACCAAACTTGGTTATTGTTTTTTCTCAAAATGTTGTTAATTGTTTTATTAATGGCTTTCAATTGACTATTTCCTTATGGGTAATATGGAGTGGATAATGTGTGTTTAATTTTGTATTTGGTACAATTTTTTTGGCATTTTTGTTCTTCAATGATGTTCCATTATTGGAAATGATAGTTGTAGGTAGGATAAATCACAAAATAATATGAGTCATGATAAAACTCAAATGTATTTGCTTGTGGTAAGTTGAAGTGGAACTACTTCCACCCATTTGGTGAATTACTATGTGGTTGTGGTTATAAACGTATGTCCATCGGTGGAATTACGGTTGATTTTTCCCATGAAATCAAATCCCCATAACATGAATAGCCTTGGAGAGATGATAGGTTGTAATATTTGTGATAGTGCATGTTACAAATTATTATGTTGTTGACATTTATTTCATATCTTTACATATTGTAAACATTCATCTTCCATGGTAGGCTAGTAGTACCCATATCGAAGGAGTTTGTACGACATGACTTTTCTATTGAAATGACCAACAATCTCACTATCATTTATTTAAGCTAGAACAATTTTGGATTCTACTAAGGTTAATCACCATAGTAAGTATCCATCAAAGCATCATTAGAAAAGGTTTCTACTAATGATGATATAAAAAAATTCTTTCTTACATTTGTCATTTCAAGAGAAAGTGTTTGGTGTAATAGATTTGTTGAGAAAGCAATAAATGTTAGAGAACCATTTAGGGGTTGTCAACCTACATGTAGTAGATAAGATGGAAAGATCGATCAAATCCATATTGGATATTGGTGAGTATAATCATTTAATTGTAAAAATTACTTGATCATCATTGATGTCAATGGGGGCTAAAGATGTAACAATGGCTATTACATCTACATGTCTATTGTCTTATTGGGGAATGCTCTCAATGGAAAAATAATTAAATTATGATGATAGATATTGTACCATGTTGTGGTATGCGATAAGGTGTATTTCTTTGGTTTGATAAACATCATTGACTTGATTGACCACAAGTTGGGAATAATCAAAGACTTGAATAGATTTGATTTGGATGGATTATGAAGTGAATAGTCCTAAGATAAGTGCTTCATATTTTACTATGTTATTGGTGCATGAGAAACTTAATTAGTATGCTATAGGAATTGTATGGCCTGATGGATTGATAAAGACAATGTCTACCCCTACACTAGAAGCACATCGAGAGCTATCAAATAACATGGTCCAGGTATTGGAAGGAGTAGAATAGGTAGTGATACATCTTTGAATGTGTCACTTAAAGAGTTGGTGTCTAATGGTGGTGTTGCTATAAAATGGTCTAAAATGATTTGGCCCTTTATTGATTTTTGGATGACTATTTTTAAGTCAAATTCTATTAATAACATAACCCATTTTATGATGCAGCCAAAAAGATGTGGTTTGGCTAGTATGAAATTCAAAGGGTCTACCTTTTTGATAACTTGAGGCTCATTATTGACAATGTAATGTCAGATTTTTTGTGTGGTAAAAACTAATGATAGTCAAAAAAATTCTATTGGGGAATACTTTTTTTCATAATCAACCAATGTATGATTGATGTAATAAACTACTCACTCATTATTTTGATCATCATGTTGAGCTAAGAGTGATCCTAATGCATTATTTTTTTCTAGGATATAAAGAAAAAAATGTGTGTCTAGGATAGGTGGTACTAAAATGGGGGGGATTACGGAGATATTGTTTGATTATATTTAAGATATTTTGACAAGCTTGATCCCAAATAAAAATTGTATCTTTCTTTAGCAATTGAGTAAAGTACTAAGATTTATTAGTAATATGGGCTAAAAAATGGTGGATTGATCAGGTCTTACCTTGGAGGGATCAGAGTTGATTTGAGTTGGTAGGAGGTGGCATGTCAATAATTGCTTTGAATTTCATAGGATTAACTTCTATGCCATGCTGAGATATGATGAAACCTAGGAGTTTACCTAACATAAATTTGAACACACATTTCTTTGGGTTTTATAAAACATCATATTTCCTAAGTTATGAAAAAATATTTTGTAAATCAATAGCATGATGTTGTAATTATTTGGATTTAGCTAGTATATCATCAATGTAATCCTCGATAGTATGGTGAATTAAGTTATGAAAAATGTGCATCATAATATGTTGATATATGGGTCCAACATTATTTAATCTAAAAGGCATGATAATGTAACAAAATGTAACCCATGGTGTTGTAAAATATGTTTTTTATTGATCTTCTTTAACAATTTTGATTTGATTATAACAGGCAAAACCATCCATAAATGATAGAATTTCATATCTAACTGTGGAGTCGACTATCATGTCAATATTTGGTAAGGGTAAATTGCCTTTGGAGCATGCTTTATTTAAATCTTATGAATTAAAATAATATCTAATTTGTCTATTAGGTTTGACTATACTAACTATTTTTTAAATCCATTCAAGATGTACTACTAGGCAAATGAAACTAGCATCTAAGAGGTATTGGATTCCATCCTTGATTAAGAGAACCAACTTAGGATGCATTTTAAATTTTTTTTGTTTAACTAGTTTAGCATCGTGGTATAAAGGCATCCAAAGGAATACTATAGATGTATCAATTCCTAGCATATATGAATATGACCAAGCAAATATTTTGTAAAATTTGTTAAAGCTTGATGGATATCAACATCCTCTTCTTTTTTTAGGGTAACAACAAATAAGACAATGTGAGTATCCTTGTCAGTTCTAATATTTAAATTTACTTTTTATTCATTAAGTAATGTGGAATGATAGAGTGTATATGTAGTTATATAGATAGTATTATATGAGTCAATTGGTATATCAAAGGAAGATTCTATAATTTCTCCAAAGTAGATATGGGCATTTGTGTTGTTTAGAAATCTATTTTTATGGTAACAAGATGAGAGGTCCTCATATGTGCCAATAAATTCTAAGAGGGATTCATCGTTAGAGAATTAATCTCATGTAAACATGTCAGGTGAATCCATATTTCCAATAATATAAGGGTAAATCAACTATAATTTAGAAGTATGATTAATTTTATTGTCAGTGCATGCAATTGGTGGAGAAAATTTACCCTATTTCCAATAATATAAGGGATTCATCATTAGAGAATTAATCTAATGTAAAAATGTCAGGTGAATCCATATTTCCAATAATATAAGGTTAAATTGACTATAATTTAGAAGTATGATTAATTCTATTGTCAGTGCATGCAATTGGTGGAGAAAATTTCGTGTTGTGAAAGTGTGGGCGAGGATTTATAATGATTAAGGCCAAACTAGTATCCTAACCCTTACAATTTATGTTGTGTGGAAGACTTGATAGCATTGACTATTCCTTTATCATGCTTTCCAAGTCCTTTGCCCTGATAGCCCTTCTTATTAAAATATTTAAGTGCAAAGGGTGAGGTGTATTGGTAATTTGGTGCTTGTGCTACTGTTGACCAAATTTAAATCTTTAGTAAAATCAATGCACCTATAGACAAAAACATAGTTTTATAGGTCTATAGGGGTCATAATATCTTGTTATAATGTGTTTCATAGGTAAATTAATGTCAATAAATGCTATAATAACTTTGCTCATTAGTTTTTTAGGTCCATTTATCATTTTGAGTAATTTTAAGGGGTCAATTTGGTGTATTTAATGCTTTATATAGGTTTTTTTGGAAATGTGCGAGTTAAAAATTATGATGTCATGTTCCATGTGTCCATAGATTTCTTAATAATTTGATGAAATTGACAAATTATAGGTTATATAGAAGAAGGACAATTTTCTAGAGCAAAAGAGATATTTGGGCACTTGTACAACCTCCTTGGGAAGTGTGCCACTTGGAAAAAGTTGAAATGTGAATATTTAGCTTTCCCAAGTTAATTTATATGTTTTAACTGATTTTTAATTGTCATTTTGAGTACAAAACTATTCATCTATTTTTCCCCCTTCTTGGCATAGAGAAGTGACTTCTTGGTTTCCACTATGTATGGCCAACAAAAAGGGTTTCTAGTAGAATTATCTTGAGATATTTTTGTAGATTAGGAGACCTTAATTATAATATATTAATTTTTTATATTTTTCAAGTGTGATTTACAAACCATATTTAACAATTTCAGCTTCCAAATCTGATTGCAAATCTATGAACCATATAGGTTTTGCTTCATTTAAACAAGTCCGTATAAACTAGTTGTTGATATTATTTCCAGAGGATGTTGGATATGTCACCTTATGATTACAATGATTGGTTTATATTTTTTATTTGTTTAGATGGTCTAATGAAGTCTCTTTGTAGGAGGATGCACAATTTGGTATTATGGGCAATATTCACCTTTTCAAGAGTTTTCATGCTTTATCATCAGTTCAAAGTGGTTGTGTTAGACTCATATGCATTTTATTAAAGTATAATTTGACTCCTATTTTCACTTTTAATCTAATTATACTTTATCTTCTTAGTTAAAATCTCATTCTCCATGCTATACAAGTCATGCAACACTCTACCTATCTTATTCCATATGTTTGCAATTGGCTTTCACATTTAAGGAGATGTTTATAACTTGTTTCAATATATCCTTCATGGAAATCATGCATTTAAGGATTTGATTTTGAGTTTTAGTTACACTTTGTGATTTATTAATCCTCATTTTATACTCCATTCCAAGCATCATGCCTTCATACAATCATATGTACCTATAGGAGTCTTCAATGAAGTCATGATGAGAAGAGAAAGTATTGATATGGTTTTAAACATCTTAGGATTGTTAATATTGAATTTGGAGACTTTATGAAAACATATTACTGACCATAACTATGATTACCCTATATGTTAGTTGAATTGATGATTACTAAATTTATATTAAGCCTCACCTACACACAGCTTAATGAAGAACTAAATGCCCATATCATGTGTGGAAGTAAGTGATAAAACCTGTGTTTGAGGTCATAGCATGAGTTGAGAACACGATAAACTAGTTGGACATGTCAATGGGTCAATTATAAGATGTAAATATCTTGGAAGAGTCAAAAGACTATTTCAAGCACATTATCCCTAAAATAGGAAAAAAGAGACCTTGGAAGGTTTCAAGAATGACATTTGACATAGCTATATGGACCTTTAATGCATGATAGTGACTTTGTTTTGGATCCATATCATAATAAAAGATCCCTATAAAATTTTGAAGTATAATGAAAAGTGAAGGATGATATTTTCAAGGTCAAAAATGACCCTAAAATCACTTATTTCTCTCAATACCATCTACAACGCTGAGTTAATAGGGCTCATTTTTTCCATTTAGGTTGCAAAGAAGGACTATGCCTATATGAGGATGAGTCTAGATTTTTAAAATGAACATACATGGTAGTAATATCATTAGTGGGAAGGAGATACTATTATTTTGGCTTCCATATACTTTCCCATTCCATACATTATGGAAGTAAAGACCTATAGTTGTCAAATAGAAGTGTCTTGGTCAATAGGACGTTAGGCTAATTTGATGACTTTATGATGCTTACAAGAGTAGAGGTTAAGAGGAAGAGAAAATATAGATTTTTTTACCTAGATTAATTAAAAATAGGCCCTCATATGTCATAGTCAAGTCTTAAGTATCTAACATGCACACCTACAATCATATGTGTGACTATGTTGGACAATGAGCTAGTTTATATGCTTCAAAGTTGTTTTAGCCATTAAAATGAGTCATAATGTGAAAAAAATGATGTATAACTTCAAAGTGGCCATGAAGAGTGTTGGGTGAATATTTTGTCATCAACTACCTGATGACAAAATGGGTATATCAACCACAGCATAGGGAGATTTACACCATGAAAAGTATGGGTTTACCAGATCTTTATGAAGTAAATCTCTCCTCTCATCAAGGGGAGGTTCCCTATAAATATTCATGTGCTATATACATATATATAATTAAGTAGAAAATAACACATGAGGTGGTATAGTAGCATCTACCTCTCTTTTTTCAAAGGTAATATACAAAGAACGAAAGCAGGATATCCTGGTCTGTAGCTAATAACACTTCTCTTCTTTTAGGAATGGTATCAAACGGAGAGCAGGAGATCACCTGAGGTAAAAAAGTCCAAAAGAACACTTACGTAAGCACAAAGTCTTCCATAGCTTCTTTCACCGATTTGAAACAAATGTAATCATAGAATAAAATGAAGCACAAAGTCTTTGCCTAAAAATACAAAAGATAACTGAATCCCAAAGATAAAAATAGGTCTAAGTCTATCTTCTACCCTTTAGAAGCTCCCTTAGATAGTATAAACACACCCACTTTGCTTATTAAATTAGATAAATAAGATATTACTAGGAAAAAGGACATAAGAACTATTTCCTAAATATCACAGACAATCTCAACACAATGTCTGAAATAACCTGTTTCTCATTCATTCAAAAAAATATGATTTACAAATTTGAGCACAAAGTCTCAAAAGTTGCTTCAATTTTAGTAGTGTTTGATATTAATTTTTTTGAAGATCATTACAAAATGAGGTCTCCACTATATATAGGGAGAAAATCCTCAAAAACCAGAAAATAATAAAATACAAAAATATCTCGGTCAAAGATGACTCATCTTTGACTTTGAGATATTTTTCTGAAATATTTACATGTAATTACAATTTTCAAAATTGCATGCACTTTGCACAAAATAGAAGTGCATAAGGAGAGAAGAAGAAAGAAGGGGAGAGATTCAGTTCTTACTGCCAGATTTCTTCATATGTGCATTGAACATAGTGATGGATACCTGAATTCCTATGCTGTCTGGCGCAATTGTGTTCTTGGAGATGATTCTTGGCTCTAATCAATGCATCCTTCAATGCTGTCATAGCTTTAGTGTGGCCAGTTAACTTGGATTTTAGATTCTCTAAAGTTAACTGAGCATCTAGAATACTATCCACAGAAGACATTAAGAAGGATTTTTCTTCAAAATCTCTCTGAATCATCTCTTTGAAGCTCTGAATCATTTCTTCTACCGAAAGGAACTGATTGTCCTTAGAGGTCAGGTTGCATGGCAGCTCTTCTAGTTTATTCAGCAGGCTTAGGTCACTCTTCTCACTAGCCTCCTTGAAAGCTTTGAGATCATCAAATAGCTCTTTGAGTACCTCAATCCTGAAGATCAATGACTCCTTGATTTCAACATAGGAGTCTTTGCTGGAGATAACACCAATGGATATCAGGGTGCTTTTCTTCAAATCCTTCATCTCCTTCCATTTACTAAGGGCCTTTTATGAGCTATCGATCTCTTGAGAGATAAGGGAGACAAAGTCATCTACCTCTGCTCTTAACTTTCTCATCTTACCTATTCTTTCTACAACTTTTGAAAGTAAAGCAACTCCCTGATTATGCATTTTTTCAATGTAATCTTCCAAGACTTTTCCCTTCAAATAGGTCTTTTCTACTTTTTGAATGACTGGGTCATCCATGGAGAAGGCCTCTAGAGTTGCTGCTTTAGGGGGAAGGGTGAACTTTCTTATTACTATCATTAGTTGCTCTGCCTTGGCCTTGTAATAATCCTTCATCTCCTTCTCTTGATCAAATTTTTGGACCATGATGTCTATAGCAGCCTGAAGATCACTTTTCGCACCCTCGTGAGTAACTTTGCCAAGTTCAACATGAGAGATGGAATAGCTGCTCATCTCGAAACCCTCAAGAGTTGCATCTTGTGGAGGCTTGGCCACCTCTAAAAAATTTTGCCCTTTTTTCTTGACCAGTTTTGAGAGGATTCTTAGCCTCTTAGGAGCTTTAGCTTTCACCGGCACTATTTTTCCAAAGTCGAATTCATCTGGGGAGATGGCCATATTCTTTATTTTGGGGGTGAAAGTTGTCATCCAAGGTAGGAGAGTAGTACCTAATGTGCTAATAGTTCCCTCTACTGGTGTTACTACGGTGGCTTCTACACTACTGGTGGTGACAGTAGTCGTAGTTGGAGTGACTGGTGAAACTATACCAACCACTAATTCTGGCTATGGTGAAGGGCTTGCTGTCAAGTTGAAGGAAGGAGATGATAAACTAGGGATGGACCCAAAAGAGTGAGGAGAACCTCCAGAAGTGCCCTAAGGATCACTGAATATGACTCTAGAAGGAGAGGTGGCTCTAGAAGAGGCAACATTGATCGGGGAGATAGGAGAAGAAGGTACCACATGAGATTGAGGAGGAGAGGGAGAGGCGCTCTTGAGTGGTTGCGCTTCTTCTGGTGAGAGTGGAGGTCCATTGCTTGGTTGCCCTAATGGCTAATCATCTGTCTCTATTGTCTGAGCTGCCTGTGTCTGAGGACTCTGTTCCTCGATCCCTTTTGCTGCCACTTCAGGAACTTCAATAGCCTTAGATTTCTTAGATATAAAGATGATTCTAGGCTTGTGAAGCCTAGAAGGAGAAGGTACATCATCTTTGTTTTTGGTTCTATTTTCAGCCTTCCTCTTCAACTCTACTTGGTATTCAACCTCAGATCTTATGACAAATTCTTTCAAGACGATTCCTTTGGCTGTTAACCAATCATTGTTGGTAGCCAATATTGGTTTAAATCTCTTTCTCAGATAAGTCTGCTCCTTCTGAGACCACTTTGTTGGAAGAAGAGGGGAATTAGCAGCCTTCCCTACTAGGTATTTGTTATTGATAACATTTTTATCATCGATCAGGCTAGAGGGGATCTCTGCAAGTCCCAGATATTCGATATGCTCTAGTGTCAGCCTATAGAAGTCCATTTTCCTAATTTCCTCGACTATCCTTAGGTTGACCCAGATATCCTCAATCATTGGTTCATGGAGCTGAGTTTTCCTTTTGATCTTATCCTTGACTCTCCCGTAGTCAAATTTTTCTTGTCTCTTGAATGGTCTCAAAGTGACCATTTGCATTTCAATTTCCATGTCCTTGGCTTTGGCCGCTGTTGTAATGGAGTACCTGCCAATCTTGATTGGAAACCTAAAACCTAGTTTCTTCAGCTCCATCTATCTGATATGCATGACAATCAATTGTCAGCAAAGCTCCATTAGTACTAACTTATCTGAAGGGAATTTGGGGAGCATGTAGGGGTAGCCTTGGTAAAAGCCAACCCAAATATATTAGAATATAGGGAACTAAAGGAACATGCAACCGTAATCATTGACCACTACCCAGGCCTCAACTGATACTCTCTTTTTCTCAAGCTGAGGGTCAAACAGACATAAAAATGTAGTGAAAAAGGCATCATATACCCTCTTGAAGTGACGGGTTGATCCTTGCAGAGCGAGTTGAGGGTAATATGAGTGTACTGGGGTTGTCTTCCTATCTCCCTCTATGGTTAAGCCTGGAAAATTCTGCATTATGGCAGCTATGTGCATAAGGTATGAACTCATGTAGAACTTGTGAGAGGTCTACACCTTGGTCAGCTGCTCATGGAGGATGTTGCTAATCTGCTCTATCCAAAAGATGGCTTGTTTTCCCTAAAGGATGATCTTGTTGAATGGATACATCCATTCATGGAACTGTGAAGAAGACGGGAGGCCCCATACTCTACTGAGAAGGGTGATCAAATCACCAACTTCCTCAATGAAATCACTCCTCAGAAAGTTCTGTGGCCATCTAGAGAGGTTGGTCTTGGGGGCCTTCAACCACTTATAGTTCATAACTTTCTTCCCCATTTCAAGGTCTTTATCATATTCCTTCTACGCATCCACAAAGTCAATCTCAGTTACTTCAATGGCTAGAGGGCATAGGAAAACTTTATCAATGAATTTGGGGTCCAACCGAATCACCATGTTGCCACTGGTGTCTGAGACTGACCTGGTCTCTTTGTTGTAGAAGTGAGCGCATTGGAGGACAAACTCAGTATGATGTACTGCTACCAGAAAGGTGGCCACTAGGTGGATGTTACTCTTAATGATCCTCTTCATCCCGGTGCTTGTATTCATCACCTTTATTTGTGCTAGGAATTTGTCCATGTCTACGTGGGTGATCTTGGTGTCTTCACCTTTTTCAGAGATGCTTCAGACATGGGAACTAGTTTTGGGTGAACAGGTGTCAATGAGCAGGAGTTCTCTGAAGATGCTGTAGACATGATTGCTAGATTAGAGGAGAGTGGATGAAAGGGGAAAGCACAATTTTAAGCGATCATGGTCAACGGAGGTCACTTAAAAAGGTCAGGTGAAAGAAAGGACCCAAAAATGAGGAAGAAAGGATGAGAAAAAGTCAACGCAAAAAATTCTTGGGAGTTAGGAAAATCTGGGGGAGATATGCATGGGTGGAAAATTTTGCCTCCTTTGTAGGGATGGAGGAGAAAGAGAGGGGAAAAAAAAATTTCTTCCCCTACAGGTAAGACCGCAATAGGAAGAAAAAAGTGGGGGAGGCAATTTTCACCGCCAATGCATGCAAAGAACGCACGGGCTGAAGCATGGGTGGGGAAAAAGGCCGCCCTTATGGGGTTGTGGATGAAAACCCATGGGAAAATGAGGGATGAATTTTTCCACCATCCCTAGCATGGAATAAAAACATTTAAAATGATAAAAAAACATGAAAAACTAAGGAAGAATGAAGAAAAAGTCAAATAAACGTAAAGAATGAGACCTACCTAGAAAACCGCACACATCACAAGCTCGAATCAGTGAAAATACTCTTCAAGTCACTCACTAGATCATCCAGATGTAGAAATTAGGAGGAGAGGAGGAGGTAATGAGAAGAAATGAGGCTAAATCAGTTTATATGGGGTGAAAATTGACCCCAATAACCCACTGTGTGTGGCAATAAATGCCATGCACAGAAACCGAGGCATGCTCGAGCAGAAAAATTTGCCACCCTTGCATGTTTCAGTTCATTTGAGTGCAGGGGTGGCAAAATTTTTTTCCCTTGCATATCAAGGTGCAGGGGTGGCAAAATTTGCCGCCCTTGTAGGCAAAAGTGCAGGGGCGGCAAAATTTGCCTCCCTTGCATGTAAAAGTGCAGGGAAAATGTAGAGGTGACAAAATTTACCACTCTTACACAAAACAAAAGAAAAGACTTTGGAAGGAGGTAGTCTGGGAGAGGGGTTCCTTGGTCACAATGGGATCATGGTCACTTTTGTGTTTCTATGCCAAGATGAGAATGAATTTGAAATTTGCCTCGAAAAATGAACTTAAAGAGAGAAAGGATGAAACGGGCAAGTTTCGTAGGGGGTTGTTCCCAAAAATAGGCTAATCCATTTTTTAAAATAATAGCTAGCTCCTGCTAGGGAATTTATACTAATCAAATTGATTAGCGGGAGTAGAAACCAGTCTCTAAGTGCCTTCATCCAAACCATTGGGCTACGGAGTCAGGCTAAAAATGAAAAAAAATAGACAAATCATAAAGAACTGTATATATATATATATATATATATATATATATATATATATATATATATATATATATATATACAAATGGACTTCTCTAAGTCTCAAGGATTGAACAGCTTCAAATGCTGCCCGTTATGAGGTAGTGCGAATGGTGTTCCATCTTGGTACTCCAGCAAGAAGCTGGCCTCAACACAGAGCTTTCGAATGGTCAACGGGCATCTCCATAGGGAGTCAAATTTGCCGTGCATCCTTTTTGGTTCTCGCCTCTTGTCCCACAACAAGACTTGATCTCCAACTTGGAATTCATGAACTTTAACTTTTTTATTAAAGAGGGCCTTCACCTGGTTTTGATGTTCCTTAATCTGATCCACTACCATAGTTCGATGCTCATTCAACTAGTTTAGACACATGATCCTTTTATCAACTGAACTTTTGAAGGTTGAGTCTTTGATTGCTTTTGTTAACCTGAGCACTAGTAGTTTAAGGGTAATGGGGATTTCTACATTCAATCCATATAGAAGTTGGAAAGGGAACATACTTATAGCCCTTTTGGGTGTTATTCTATCCACCCATAAAGCATCATATAATGCTTTGTGCCACGTTCTCTGATTGTCGTCCACCAACTTCCTTATAATATTGACCAGGTTCTTGTTACTCAATTCTGCTTGGCCATTTCCTTAAGGGTAATAATCTGAAGTATGGGATAAGGTAATCCCATAATAAAAATATAATTGAGTAATTTCATGCGATGAAAAGTAGGCCACATTATCTGTTACGATCTTTAGTGGAACCCCAAACCTGGAGATGATATTTTCTTTCAGAAAGTTGCATACCACTTCAGATGTAGCATGCTTTGTGGGATGGCCTCCACCCACTTAGTAAAATAATCTATTTCCATGAGGACATATTCATGTTCGGCACTTGAAGATGGGTTGACTACCCCAATGAAGTCAATACCCCACTGCTGAAATAGTTCCTCGATCACTACCGGCTTGAGAGGTAAAGCAGGAAGCTTAGGCTTTCCAATGAATTGCTAACACAATTCGCACCTACATACCCATTTGTAGGCATCTTGGAATAGCGTGGGCCAATAATACCTCACTCATAGAATTTTGTGTGTTGTCACTGGTGTAGAGAAATGTCCTCCATAGGCTAGATTGTGAAAAGATTCTAAGAGTCTTTCTTGTTGCACCTTGTCAACACAACGAAGAAATACCCTGTCCAGGTTTCTCTTGTAAAGACCATTGTCCCACAAAACATAACCAACTACTTTCAATTTAACATTTTATTTCTCTTTAAAATAAAGATGAGTGGGACACTCACCATATGTCAGAAAATGAGCAACGTCAGAATACCACTCATCAGTAGTGGCAACAAAGAGGACCATAGGGATGCTTTCGATCACTTTTTCTTCACTTTCTGCTTCACCTGGAATGTTGCTGGCAATCAACTGGCAAAGACCCTTTCCCCATATGAGCTTGGTTGGTTTGATGTCCAGATCAAACTCCTATGTTTTGTCAATCTAGTTACCTCTCTTCGTACCAAACTCCTACTGAGTCAAAATGGATTTTACTATAGTGTCTGGTACGAGAACTTCGATGTGAGAGTTCAGGATATAAAACTTGAAATGCTTAACTGCTTTGACTACATCATATGCATGCTTCTCCATAATATATTATTTTAGCTCATGATCCTTGAGTGGACAACTCATGAATGAAATCAGAGATTCTACACCTAGATTTTTCCAGACCAGAATAGTTGATAGTGTACGTTCGGAGGCATAACTATATATTTTGAAAATTTTAGTGTAATCTGGGTAAACCAGGACTGGTGCATAGGTGATGGCTTCCTTAATCTCTTTGAATGTTGATTTACCCTCAGCAGTCCACCTAAATGTAGCATTGCCCTTCATCATGTTGATAATATGATGGGTTTTCTCAGCAAACTCAAGAATAAACCTTCCGAGAAAATTCACCTTTCCAAAGAAAGAGTGAACTACGGTCTTGCTGGTAGGCAGAGTAAGTTCTTGGATGGACTTGACTCTCTCTGAATCAATTCTAATACCTTCTCGAGACACGATGTGTCTGAGAAGTTTCCCTTTAGTTACTCTAAAGATAGATTTCTTTGGGTTTAAAGAGATACCATTCTGACGACAGCGTTCCAGTATCCTTTGCAAATGGTGAACATGCTCATAATGATGTTTTGAAAACACTATCAGATCATCCAGGTATACTACAATGAATTTTCCCATCTCATCTTTGAAAGCAAGATCCATCACCCTTTGAAAAGTGGCACCTGCGTTTATTAGACCAAAAGACATTCTTCGGTAAGCAAACGTGCCCCAAAGTGTGGTGAACACTGTATTGTGTTGATCTTCTTTTCTATCTTCAACTTGATTGTACCCCAAAAAATCGTCTAGCATTGATAACATTTATGAACATACCATCTACAGGACTTGATCCATGATAGGAAGGGGGTAGTTATCTTTTAAAGACAACTGGTTTAAGTTCCTGAAATCCACACAGATTCAAATTTCACCATTCTTCTTCCTGATGGGTACTATGTTGGCAATCCATGTTGAGTGATGGATTGGAAAAATTATCCAGGCATCTAGCATCTTTTGTATCTCAGCTAAAATAGTACTTGAGATTTTTGGATTATATTGCATGGATTTCTACTTGTAAGGTACAGAGTTGGCTTTCAGGGGAATGTCGTGGCGGATGTCATTTGGCCTGAGTGATTTTAGATCATCATAGGAATAGGCCAATACATCTATATATTGGTGGAATAGACTAGCAAGCTCAAATCTTTCCTCGAGAGTGCATCATTTCCCAATATTTACCATCTTAGGATTGCGCTTGGTTCCCAAGTTTACTTGATCAAAGTCCTGAGAGGATTTTGAATCCATTCACTATTGCTTAATAAACCTGTCATGGTTATCAAACAATTTCTCTAGGGGCACCAATCCTTTTGGAATCTTATTCCCTTTAAGTTGTAGGAAGTCCTCACTTGTATCCGTATTGGTCTCAAGAGTTGCTTCACACTCTCGGGGTTCACTACCTTCAAAACACAGTTGTTCAAAACTATCATTTTGCTCTAAGAAGGTGATGATTTGATCATCATTGTTAAATACTTGCCAATGGCTGGCATTATCTAGTACACTTGGCTGAAAGATCAGTTTAATAGTGTACCTATCTCCCTTAAAGTCTAGGTGAGGGACTAAAAGGGTGGCAAAGACAGCCAATGCATCTGCCTGATCATTGAATTCTCTTGGAACATCAGAGATGTTGAAAGCATCAAAAATTTCAATCTGATCCCAGACCAGATTATGATAGTGGTGCAACCTTTCATTTTTCATTTGGTAGAGGTTCCTCACCTGGTAGACTATTAACTCAGCATCCCCTTTAGCATGTAGTCGTCTAATGCCCCTTTCCCTGGCAGCCTATAATCTGAGCAACAGGGATTCATACTTAGCTATGTTGTTGGTATTATTGAACTACAATTTGTAGGACAAAGGAATAATATCTCCCTGAGGAGATACCAACACAACTTTGGCTCTCAAACCAGTAGAGGAGCAGATGCCATCAAATTCTAAGGTCCATATTTCGTTGGGTGTTATTTTTTCTTTGAAAACTCCTCTATTTGGGGGAAGAGACTCTTCCATGTGTTCATCTTGATTTGTCAATTTTTAAGCTGTATCGGTTGAACACAATCTCAAGTCATTGCTCACAGGGGTTTCATCAGATGTCTCATGGGTTTTGTCTGTAGATAGGAAGTAGTTGCCCATGCCTAAGGACTCAAATAAAATTTGAGCTTCTGGTGCCGATGATCGGGTAACTACATACCTTGCTTCTTTTTCAGGAAGAAACTTCTTCATGACACCTTGAACTAGAATCCTTGCTTCCAACAAGTCCATACTTAGCTCACCTCCAACATCTTTGCAAAAATTTTGCCCAAGCAGGATGCCATAAGATGCTGGAACATCAACCACTAAAACTGTCATTTTTATCCGCTTTTCTAGAAAAGCCGTGAAGACATATTGAGCATCTTTTATTTGACCAAGGAGGGGGACTTGCTTATTTTCCATGGATAAACACCTCCCAAATGTTTTGGTCAAAGTTAGACCAAGAGAATCTGCCACTTTCATGGGCATGACATTATCTAAAGCTCTAGAGTCTATAATACAATTACTCAGTTTATAACCATTTATAAGTAGGGAAACATAAAAAGGTTCTATTTTTTTGGGGGTGACAAGAGGAGTCACAACAAGATTATTTTGAGCCGGTTTATCTTTAGGGTAATCATGGACAACTTTCAAAGAATCTTGTCCTACAGGGATAGCTTTGTTTTTTTACATATTCTGCTAACCTATCAAACTATTCTAGGTTAGCTCTCAAATATTCAACCTCTGTCATTTGAATTTTAGTCTTTCTAGCATGATCAATTATATCAAATAATTGAAAAGAACTTGCAACAAAGGAAGAAAGTTCATCATCAGGGACTTTAGCAGGTGTGGCACTGGTCTGAGTAACAGAATTGGAAGATATCGGGTGATTGGGAGTACTTACTTTTTTATGGGTTACCTAATCTTTTGATTGTGGAGGAAATGGAGTCCCATGTTTGGCAATGGAAACTATTGGTTGGGGGTCCTCATCTACCTTTCTTTTGTCAGTCTGTGAAGTTGACTAATTTTGAGATTTGATGAAAATAGTGTAAGATCCATCTAAACCCTCCCCTTTACTTCTAGCTTCATCTTGGTAATCCAAGAAACTGATATTGGAGTCGCCAGCTAATTCTTCTTCCTACTCATCGAAGAGATTAGCATCTTCTTGTTGATCTAACTAAGGATGGAATGAGTTATCATGCTCTGTCTCTAGGTAACCGACCACTGAATTGGTAGGTGCTGCTTTAATGGCTAATCTCTCTGGAGGGGGAGGTAGGCGATTGGATTACCCTTGGTTTTGGGTAGCATTACCCTGATATGGCTAATTCTAGAATGTTCTCCTGGGTGCATCTCGATAGGTAGGAGTAGATGTACCTTGGGCTATTTGCCTCTTCAAAGCTATCAATTCATTCATTAATTTTTGCACCATAAGATTTATAGTACCTAAAGAACTTTCAGCAGATGAAGAGAATTTATTTTTACTAGAGTCTTTTCTGATCTTACCTGCCAGGATAAGATCATCGTCAATCTCAGTAGACAAACTTTGAGCCAAGGCTAGATCCATAGGGCCAGCTCACCTCAATAGGAAACTTACTTCGGGAAGCTACGAATTGATGAAAAAGCACTTGAGATTTTTTGGCATGGGCTGAGCCATAGTTGGAATTCAGTTTCTCAACTTGTTGATTATAGATATGAAATCCCTCATAGGTTCCTGGGATTCTTTCTTTAACTATGTTCGCTAAGCTGACAAAGCATGTGCATCTTTAGCAGGTTTAAACCTAGCTTTGAATTTGGACTTGAGCGTATCCTAGTCTGTTACTGACCTAGCCTGCAAGTGATAGAACCAATCTGCGGTAGCTCCTTGCAAAGTTTTCACAAAAAGTCTAACTGCTACATCTTTGAATTCCACACTGATCATGCCACATGCTATGGAGAAAGTGGCAATATGCTCGTCGGGATGAACCTTTCCATCACCAAAAAACTTAGGAATTTTTTTTCTACAACTACGAGGTAGTTCATGCAAAGGTGCAGTCAAATTGAGAGGACCAAAGGAATTACCCCACAGACCTTGAGCCATAATGTTAGGCCAATTAAATGGTGGGATAACAAACCTTGGTGTGGTATTTACTGGTAGGGCACGGTTAATCATAGGAAAAGAAGCTCTACCTTGTGTCGGTGAATTGATAAAGTTAGGAGGAAAACTCCTAGAACATTGGAGGAAAGGTGATGGAAGAAAGAGATCAAAGGTACTTTGCTGTGCCAACTCAAACACAGGGTCAAAAACACCCTTAGCTCTCTGGATTCTAGTGTAGCATGGAGTTGCCAAATTTTAAAATGAAAAAGGGACAAAAATTGCTTTAAGTTGAAGCTTGAAGCTTCAAAATGCACGTTCTTCCCAGTGGCCCTAGTTTTGTAGACCAGATAATGTAACAGAGGTAGATGGTAAGGCTATAATGATAATGGGTAAGACATGGAATGGATTCATCAAATTATGTAATGGATAAGGGTAGGGACTGCTTCAATCTAAAACTTGAGGTTTAAAACTACACATTTGAGGTCCCCAGCGGAGTCACAAAAAAACTATTGGGTGAATATTTTGTCGTCAACTAACTGATGATAAAATGGGTATATCAACCACAACATAGGGAGATTTACACCATGAAAATTATGGGTTTACCAAATATTTACGAAGTAAATCACTCCTCTCATCAAGGGGAGGTTCCCTATAAATATTCACGTGCTATATGCATATATATAATTAAGCAAAAAATAACACATGAGGTGGTATAGCAACATCTACCTCTCTTTTTTTAGAGGTAATGTACAAAGAATGAAAGTAGTATATCCTGGTCTATAGTTAACAACACTCCTCTTCTTTCAAGAATGGTATCAAACAGAGAACAAGAGATCACCTGAGGTAACAAAGTCCACAAAAACACTTACGTAAGCACAAAGTCTTTCGTAGCTTCTTTCCCCGATTTGAAATAAACGTAACCATAGAATAAAATGAAGCACAAAGTCTCCACCTAAAACTACAAAAGATAACTGAATCCCAAAGATAAAAATAGCTCTAAGTCTATCTTCTACCCTTTAGAAGTGCCCTTAGATAGTATAAACACACCCACTTTGCTTATTAAATTAGATAAATAAGATATTACTAGGAAAAAGGACATAAGAACTATTTCCTAAATATCACAGACAATCTCAACACAAAGTTTGAGATAACCTGCTTCTCATTCATTAAACAAAATAGGATTTACAAATTTGAGCACAAAGTCTCGAAAGTTGTTTCAATTTCAGCAGAGTGTTTGCTATTAATTTTTTCCAAGATCATTACAAAATGAGGTCTCCACTATATATAAGGAGAAAATCCTCAAAAACTAGAAAATAATAAAATACAAAAATATCTCGGTCAAAGATGACTCATCTTTGACTTTGAGATATTTTTCTGAAATATTTACATGTAATTACAATTTTCAAAATTACGTGCACTTTGCACAAAATAGAAGTGCATAAGGAGAGAGGAAGAAAGAAGGGGAGAGATTCAGTTCTTGCTGCTAGATTTCTTCATATGCGCATCGGACATAGTGATGGATGCCTGAATTCCTATGCTGTCTGACACAACTATGTTCTTAGAGATGATTATAGCTCTGATCAATGCATCCTTCAATGTTCTGATGGCTTTAGCATGGCCAGTTAACCTGGATTTTAGATTCTCCAAAGTTAACTGAGCATCTAGAATATTGTCCACAGAAGACATTGAGAATGATTTTTCTTCAAAATCTCTTCAAATCATCTCTTTGAAGCTCTGAATCATTTCTTCTGCCAGAAGGAACTAATTATCCTTAGAGGTCAGGTTGCATGGCAGCTCTTCTAGTTTATTTAGCAGGCTCAGGTCACTCTTATCACTAGCCTCCTTGAAAGCTTTGAGATCATCAATTAGATCTTTGAGTATCTCAATCCTGAAGATCAGTGACTCCTTGATTTCAACATAGGAGTCTTTGCTAGAGATAACACCGATGGATATCAGGGTGGTTTTCTTCAGATCCTTCATCTATTTCCATTTTCTAAGGGCCTTTTCTGAGTTATCAATCTCTTGAGAGATAAGGGAGACAAAGTCATCTACCTCTGCTCTTAACTTTCTCATCTTACCTATTCTTTCTTCAACTTCTAAAAGCAAAGCAACTCCCTGAGTATGTATTTTTTCAATGTAATCTTCCAGGACTTTTCCCTTTAAATAGGTCTTTTCTACTTTTTGAATGACTGGGTCATCCATGGAGAAGGCCTCTAGAGTTGCTGCTTCAGGGGGAAGGGTGAACTTTCTTATTACTGCCGTTAGCTACTCTGCCTTGGCCTTGTAATAATCCTTCATCTCCTTTTCTTTATCAAATTTTTGGACCATGATGTCCATAGCAGCCTAAAGATCACTTTTCACACCTTCGTGAGTAACTTTTCCAAGTTCAACATGAGAGATGGAATAGCTGCTCATCTCGAAACCCTCAAGAGTTACATCTTGTGGAGGCTTGGCCACCTCCAAAATTTTTTGCCCCTTTTCCTCAACTAGTTTTGAGAGGATTCTTGGCCTCTTAGGAGCTTAGCTTTCACCGGCACTATTTTGCCAAAGTCAAATTCATTTGGGGAGATGGCCATCATCTTTCTTTTGGGGGTGAAAGTTGTCATCCAAGGTGGGAGAGAAGTACCTACTATGGTAATAGTTCCCTCCGTTAGTGTTACTGTGATAGCTTCTACACTATTGTTGGTGACAGTAGTCATAGTTGGAGTGACTGGCAAAACTGTACCAACCACTGATTCTGGCTCTGGTGCAGGGCTTGTTGTCAAGTTGAAGGAAGGAGATGATAAACTAGGGATACACCTAGAAGAGTGAGGAGAACCTCCAAAAGTGCCCTGAGGATCACCAAATATGACTCTAGAAGGAGAGGAAGCTCCAAAAGAGACAACACTTATTGGTGAGATAGGAGAAGAAGGTACCACAGGAGACTGAGGAGGAGAGGGAGAGGTGCTTGAGTGGCTGTGCTTCTTTTGGTGAGAGTGAAGGTCTAGTGCTTCCTAATGGCTAATCATTTGTCTCCATTAGTTGAGTTGCCTGTGTCTGAGGACTCTATTCCTCGGTCCCTTTTGCTACCACTTCAGGCTCTTCAGTATCCTTAGATTTCTTAGATACAAATATGATTCTAGGCTTGTGAGGCCTAGAAGGAGAAGGTACATCATCTTTGTTTTTAGCTTTATTTTCAACCTTCCTCTTCAACTCTGCTTTGTATTTAGCCTCAGATCCCATGACAAATTCTTTTAGGATGATCCCTTTGGCTGCTAACCAATCATTGGTGTTAGCCAATATTGGTTTAAATCTCTTTCTCAGAGAAGTCTGCTCCTTCTGAGACCACTGTGTTGGAGGAAGAGGGGAACCAACAACCTTCCCTGCCAGGTATTTGCTATTGATAACATTTTTATCATCGATCAGGCTAGAGGGGATCTCTGCAAGTCCCAGATATTTGATCTGCTCTAGTGTCATCCTGTAGAAGTCCATTTTCTTGATTTCTTTGGCTATCCTTAGGTCGACCCAGATATCCTCAATCATTGGTTCATGGAACTAAGTTTTCCTTCTGATCTTGTCCTTGACTCCCCTGTAGTCAAATTTTTATTATCTCTTAAATGGTCTCAGAGTGACCATCTGCATTTCAATTTCCATGACCTTGCTTTGGCCACTGTTCTAATGGAGTACCTACCAATCTTGATTGGAAACCTGAAACCTGGTTTCTTTAGCTCCATTTGTCTTGTATGCATGACAATCAATTGTTGGCAAAGTTCCATTAGTACTAGCTTATCTGAAGGGAACCTGGGGAGCATGTAGGGGTAGCCTTGGTAAAATTTGACCTGAAGATAGTAGAATGTGGAGAACTAAAGGAACATGCAGTCGTAATCATTGACCACCACCCAGGCCTCGTTTGATACTCTCTTCTACTTAAGCTGAGGGTTAAAGAGACAAAAATGTAGCAAAAAAGGTATCATTTACCCTCTTGAAGTGACGGGTTGATCCTTACAGAGTCAGCTGAGGGTAATATGAGTGTACTGGGGTTATCTTCCTAACTCTCTCTGTGGTTAAGCCTAGAAAAGTCTGCATTACGATAGCTATGTACACAAGGTATGAAGTCATGTAGAACTTGTGAGAGGTCTGCACCTTGGTCAACTACTCATGGAGGGCATTATTGATCTGATCTCCCCAAAAGATGGCTTGTTTGCCTTGGAGGATGATCTTGATGAATGGATACATCCATTCATGGAATTGTGAAGAAGACGGGAGGCCCCATACTCTACTGAGAAGGGTGATCAAATCACCAACTTTCTTGACAAAATCACTCCTCGAGAAGTTCCACGACCATCTAGAGAGGTTGGTCTTGGGGGCCTTTAACCACTTATAGTTCATAACTTTCTTCACCCTTTCAGGGTCTTTATCATATTCCTTCTGCACGTCCATGAAGTCAATCTTGGTTACTTCAGTGGTTGGAGGGCATAGGAAAACTTTACCGATGAATTCAGGGTCCAACTGAATCACCATGTTACCACTGGCGTCTAAGACCGATCTAGTCTCTTTGTTGTAGAATTGAGTGCATTAGAGGACAAACTCAGTATGATGTGCTACTACCAGAAAGGCAGCCATGAGGTGGATGTTACTCTCAACGATCCTCTTCATCCTATGCTTAGATTCGTCACCTTTGTTCGTGCTAGGAATTCAGCCATGTCCACATGGCTGATCTCAGTGTCTTAGATGTCCTCGACATTTGAAGAGACCGAGGTGAGTAGGAAAACACCCTGATACTTATATTTCATGGTCTTTGCCTTTTTTGGAGACGCTTCAGACATGGGAACTGGTTTTGGGTGGACAGGTGTCAATGAGCAGGAGTTCTCTAAAGATGTTGCAGACATGATTGCTAGATTAGAGGATTGTGGATGAAAAGGGAAAGTGTAATTTTAAGTGATCATGGTCAATAGAGGTCACTTAAAAAGGTCAGGTGAAAGAAAGGACCAGAAAATGAGGAAGGACGAGAAAAAGTCAACGTAAAAAATTCCCAGGAGTTAGGAAAATCCAGGGGAGATATGCATGGGCGGCAAATTTCACCACCTTTTTAAGGATGGAGGAGAAAGAGAGGAGCGGAAAAAATTTATACCCCTATAGGTAAGACCGCAACAGGAAGAAAAAAGTGGGGCGGCTATTTTCGCCGCCAATGCGCGCAAAGAACGCATGGGCCGAAGCATGGGCAGGGAAAAAGGCTGCCCTTACGAGCTTGTGGATGAAAACCCATGGGGAAATGAGGGATGACTTTTTTTTCCATCCCTAGTAGGGAAGAAAAACCTTTAAAAATGATAAAAAACATGAAAAACTAAGGAAGAATGAAGGAAAAGTCAAATAAATGTAAAGAACGAGACCTACCTAGAAAACCACATGCATCACAAACTCGAATCAGCAAAAACACTCTTCAAGTCACTCGCTAAATCATCTAGACATAGAAATCAGGAGGAGAGGAGGAGGCAATGAGAATAAATGAGGCTTAAATTAGTTTATATGAGGTGAAAATCGACCCCAACAACCCGCTGCGTGTAGCAATAAATGCCATGCATGGAAAGTGAGGCATGCTCGGGCAGCAAAATTTTTCGTCCTTGCATATCAAGGTGTAGGGGCAGCCAAATTTTTCACCTTTGCGGGCAAAAGTGCAGGGGCGGAAAAATTTGCCTCCCTTGCATGCAAAAGTGTAGGGAAAATGTAGAGGCAACAAAATTTGCCGCTCTTACATGAAACGAAAGAAAAGACTCTAGAAGGAGGCAGTCTGGGAGAGGGGTTCCTTGGTCACAATAGGATCATGGTCACTTTCGCGTTTCTATGCCAAGATGAGAATGAATTCAAAATTCACCTCAAAAAATGAACTTAGAGAGGGAAAGGATGAAATGGGCAAGTTTCATAGGAGGTTGTTCCCAAAAATAGGCTAATCCATTTTTGGAAACAACAAAGAGTACAAAAATACAATGAAATAACTTATAATAAACTCATGATACCTATAAGGAGAGTCTTTAACCAAGAAGTATAGTAAGTGATAATTGTAGGTAGACAGTGAAATGCAAATGTGCCTATGTGAGGTTTTAAAGCCAAAAAGGGTGTAAAAAATGATTTTAAACCATACTTAGGATATTTTTAGAAATTAAAATTATTCTTCTTTATGATTCCAGGCCCAATTTTGAAGAACAAAAACCTATAACCATGGGTCTAATAGGAAAGAGTTCACAATCATAGTAGGAGGGTCTAGTTTGTGAAACTAAATGAGTATATAGATGACATTAAGACTCAAATTAAAATATTTGGATCCAAGGTATTCTCCAAAGGAACATGGGATGTATCCAAATTCACATTAGCATCCTTAGGACTTCTTTTCCTCAACACAGTTGATTATGTTGACTGGGTAGGTAGTGAGATGAAATGGTATGTCTAATGGATATTTTAGGCTTATACAAGGTGATATAATTATAATAGATGGTAAAGGACAAAGGTAAGTTTATTTTAAGGTTTTATTATTTTTTTATAGACATAAAATATCTTACTATACCTACAGATACCCCTCACTTGAGAAAAAAACATAGTCAAAGGAAGCGAACAGTCATATAAGATAATGTGCCATGAGGATGGTTTAATCTAGGCATAGGGTAAATGATCAGTTAAATAAATGATAGGTGAACATGTAAGTATTAAATAATGTTTTATTTATTTTATTTAGATATTTTAACATATAAACTAACCTACATGGGTCACTATCAATGCAAAACACAATCAAGAGCAAGAGACTCAATCTTGTAAATCCATGAGCATGAGTAATCAAATAGATGTTACAATAAATAAAAAAATACTAAATAAAATATTTCGTGATGATTATAACATATATAATATTTTGATAATGAAAAAAAAAATAGGAGAGTCCCCATTGGAGCAACTTAGTCCAAGTACTAAAAATCTTGCATAGTTTATCTTGTTAAGGAACCAGTCTTGAAATTTATGTTTTTGAATTGGCAAATCATGAAATCAAGAGCTCAAATTTTGGACAAGGAATCCTTTCCACTATGAGAAACCTATACAATTAATAATTTGGTGGATTAAATAGGGTAAATTACCCATATTGTTTTTCAGATAGAGGGCACTTTCCCCTTGTGTAAAGCCCTACATTCTTGACAAAATGGGAGATATAGTGGACCAGAGGACAAGGAAACATTGAAAGATAGTTTTTTAAGTTGTAATTAATCTATATAATCATTAATAACATATCTGATAGGTATATATACTAACAAAATGATCCATACACCAATGTGTTTAGGTAGACCCAATATGTAAATAATAGGCCCAATAGCCAAATGGAGTGTTATATCCATTCCCAATCTTAGCAAAGCTTCCCAATTTATTAGGTCATGATTTTAGAAGTATAATGGAGGTGTGAAAGCTATTCTATGGAGGGATAACTTCCAAAAAACCATTTTTATATTTAAGGTGTAATTCAACCTACTAGGCAAAGATAAGGCCTAAGGAATAAAGAGGAATCCATTCACATTTTCAGCTTTAAACATGATTTGAAAACTATTTTAACATGTCCATAGGTCAACTAAAAATGTGTTTCATCTTTCATATTCCAAAGGAGGTCTTCAAGAAGCCATTAGAACCCCATCAAACATGTAAGGAAATAAGAAAATAAGCATGATAGGGCAACTTTGAGTACTCACATCTCCTTTGAATATTTTCATGGGGAACCGAAACCTTTGGAGATGTTAGATAGGGTCATAAAAAAAAATTGTGGAATTTTGTTACATATTGGACTTTAGGGTTTTATGAACCAAGATTAAGACTATAAATAGGCTAAAACCTACTACACCCTTGCTAAGGACCAATCTTAGAATATAGATTTGGATAGCTACCAAAATTAAATTTTTTGTCTATAATGATTATTATAGGTTGTATATGACTCGATAAGGCCACTTCAAACCATGATTAGTCGTATCAAATTGTATGAATGGGGGTAGAAACAAGATTTTTCTCACTATTTTATGTGTTGTGCAAGATAAAATAAGAGTTACGAGACAATACCAAGTTTTGGAAAATTTTTGACACTTATAATAAACACTTATATTCATTTCATGTGATTAAATAGGATCTAAGTTCCCCAAATATGTGTTTCAACTAAAAAAGTCAAATCTAGTATATTGTACAAGCTGGAGAGAAGTGTGAAATTTTTAAATAAAGTGATTTTAAGGTGCCTTGATGATTTCAATGCTATGGAGGGTATTGAATAATTTAAAAAAATACCTTTTATGTATTCTAGTGAACAACTAAAGCCAAATTTAAAGACAAGTGTGCAAAGTGCATGAGAAGGAGGTTTCCTAGAGTGCAAGTGATGATGCCTCTCATCTAGGTGATTCTAGAATACTAGACATACATCCAATGCATGGAGAGTAATATATAATATACTTCCATTTAATTATAATAATTTTTAATATTCTTAATTATTTATAATACATTCAAATAGGCCCAATCATGAAGGTAGTTTTTATGTAATTGAAGTAGGTGGTTAAGTAATTTTAGTACATAAAAAATCTAAAAAATTTTGTATTTATTAGTACTAATTTGATAAATATTATTATAATGTTCCTCCCTATTAGTTTCATCAAGCTAATGGTGTTCATAGCTTACCCCAAAGTGGCTCTCTTACTCCCAATCAACCTTGTTGTGGTGATCCTCCCTCTAGTCAACCTAAAAATACAATTAGAGAGATAAGACTTGAGTGGGAAATTAAAGTATAAGAGTGTGATAGGTTGAATTAGTTCAATAGGCATCAATAATATTTTCAATATCACTCCTTATTTCAACAAAAAGAGATGAGATACAAAGAGGAATATTTGGCCAAGCAATCTCAAGTCATCAAATGTATGGAAGAAAGACTAGTGAGATAGAAGAATAAATATATTCAATGAAACCACCCTTGTGTGCCCTATCCCATCCTTAATCAACCTCTTCCCACGCAAATACAAACCCCTTGTGTTCCAAATCTCTTTAAAATGTCAATTATTCATCAAAAGAAGATTGCTAAGTCATCTAGTTTGCCTGATGTGTCTTATTTTGTACCAAGTGAGTCTTATTGTACTCCTAATCTTTTCAAACTTGTAATTTCACACCAAAATAATATATATTATCTCTCTATTGTACCTAAATCACCTTCTTCTATACCAATTCAGCACCATCCTACTCCAATTCACTTGCAAATGGTAGTCCAACATCAATGTAGGCTAGAAGAATCCTCTAGTGAGCCCATTCATTCTAGCACCTCAAGACGGAATCCCTCTTTTGTCTAAGAGTAGTCTATACCTCCTAAAATTTAGTATGTGCATCTTCAATCAACCCATCTTATTCTTATGCATGTTATACCTAGTCTTCCCCAAACTTCTCCAGCCCTTTAATCTAGCCTCAAGATCCCAAGTTGGAGAATTTCTCATCATGAGATGACTCAAAACATTGAGAGGATGGATGAGATTGTTACCCATCATGAATAAAGGGAATCAATTAGAATTCCAATTTAGAGGAGTACTCATCATGTGTCAATCAAAGAGCTTGAGGAAGAAAGGAAGGTTGAAAATAATGAGAGGGTCCTAGATAAGGTAGATGAAGTTGCTTATCATCTTCAAGATAAGGTTTTCCAAGATAATCTAGCTAGGCAAATTAAATAGATAGAGATGAGATGGAAAATATTGAGCCAAGGAAGCATGGATGAGGTTACTAATTTTCCTCAAGAAGAAGAAAAAATCATCACTTTAAGTTGGAATCAAGTGGTTAACCCATGGGAGAAGAATAAAGATGATGAGGTGAAAGTCTTAAAAGGTCAAGAACAGGTTGTCACTATTAGAGAGACCCTTCAAGGTGAACCCACTGATGAAGACACTTAGTATTTTATCATCTTAGAATATGGCTCATTATTGACATGTTATTTCCCTCAGTTCATCTTTCTAAGGACATTATATCATGCAAATCATAGATTGTTAGATAGTTATTACATGGAAAGTAGATACTTATCTTGTTTACATAGAACCAAAGACTAAACCTTTACTTTGAAATTAATCTATAATACATATCATTTTTTAGTGATTTTTGTTGTGAAGAATGCTCAAGAATAAGACACAGGCAATGTATAGTGAAAGTTCAATTTTGATCTCCATCCAGTAGAATATGAACTCACATAGAATAAATCTATGGACTCTGCAAGTCCATTTTTTCATGCTTTTGAGACACGTGTGTTCATATGAGTACATGGGAGGACTAACATGAAATATTAATAAATCATCATAAATGGCATTAGTTCAAAGAATGATGTAGGCTTGTTTCTATGGAATCCACAGGATTGTTTCTACGGACACCGTAGGTTTGTTTCTACAGACTCCACAGGCTCATTCCTACCAACTCTATAGGGTCAGTTTTGTGGATTATATAAAGACAAAGATACAAATGGAGAAGTTGGTAGCTAGATAAGATGAGAAAGAATCATTCTATCTAGAGTCAAATGAGGAAAATACTTGCCTACTATTTTGTAGGATTTGCTTTTGATAAAGCTGTATATATTTGGATCTCAAGACTATTATAGGATAGTATATCTATTTCATTAGAATAATTGGATCTCTTGGAATTCCAATATCCTATTTTTGGATGAGTGGATTGACCAAGGAATCCTATCTCTTTCCATCCTATTTTTAGTTGATTATATTAGTATAAAATGTAGGACTTTTGTTATTAAAAAAAATAGATGAAAGATACGTACAAGCATATTACAGGTTTTAGAAAGATTGTAATCATTTCAATTTTATGAATTATCACTTCAATTTACAACATTGATCAATCATTATTCCTGAGTTTGAGAGGAGTAAGGGTGCACTCTCCTTAGAACTAGGAATTATGTATGGTATTTATGTTATGTTATATTAACTCTTTGTTATAACTAATCAGAATCTTGTTAATTTTTGCATTAATTTATAAAACATCAAAAAAAATTCAAAGTTCAAAAGACATTTCCTTATTCTAAAGTCATTTACTTTCTAAGGAAAGTGTGTTATTTTTACAACAAATGTGTGAAGTAAATTTCATTTTTAAGTTAAACATCTCCATTTCCATGCAAGTGTAAATAGGAGTGTGATTTTACTTTCAAGAAAAAGAGTGGATATATTTGATTAAATAGTTACATATTTTATTTTTTAGTAAAAGAGTGAATCAAGTAGTTTAAGACACATTTATTTAATTATTCAAAGTTAGAATAGGACCATAAAACACCCCCACAAGAAGACTTCTAGATCTACCATCCTACACCTTACTGTAGACATCTTTGGACACCAACCCTGGTTGATAAGACATAAATTAAACATTTATTAAATGAGGAGTTGAATGATACTCATCATTTTTGGCACCGCTATCAGGGAAACAAGGTCTTAGTAAGGTAATAATTATTGGTCTAAAGTGAAAAATAGATTTTTTTTTGTAAAAACCATAAAATCTAAAAAAAATTCAATAAATTGATGCACCATCCTAGAGACTCTAAAAGGACAATTCATCCCAAAATTCTCACCAAGAACACAATTTGAAACTCCTTAAACATCTCTAAGTAATGAACCAGAAGTTACGAGTGAAACATATCTATAAGAATATTAAAAAACTTGGATAGAAACTAGGCCATTGCCACAAGAAAGCCCCATAGGAAAAATTCCTCGGGATCAATCTCTTATAGGAAGACATTATTGAGAAATTACCAAAGACTTAGAGGAAGTATTTCAAAAATCTATAGTTGAAGATAATTTTGAGAAATTTTAACAACCCATAAGTGATAACACAAATATTTAGTGGGAAGATCATCCTTGCTTTGAAACATCATCAGAAGAAGAAAATATGGCTCTCCAAAAAAGTCCACAAAATCAACAACTTGCACAACTAGGAAGGACTTTCTCCTTTCATATTGTTGTAGATCCTAATGATCAAACCCCCATGAAAAATATTTCACCAGATAATCTACTAAATTTATGGGGAAGATCTACAAAATATCTTGATCAATTCCTATTTGAGTTTAAGGTACTATGTCAAACCTATGATTACACAATAGATAGCCAGAAATGAAAACTATCTCCCTCTACACTTAAAGATGTATCTATAAGATAGTTCATGGGATTACCTAGCAATTCTATTAGAACATGGGATGACATGGAGATAAAATTCTTAAACAAGTATCAAGATTACTACTGAGTGCAAGAAAGAAAAGAGTATTTACTCAAAATAAAATCGAATGAGGATGAATATTTAGAGGATTATTTGGATAGATTCATGTTCACTCATAAAAGAAGAAATTATCCACTCACTGAAGAAGTTCAAAAATTGGTTTTATTAAAAGGGTTGGATGAAGATACTATATATGCCTTAAATCTGATAGGAGGTGGAGATATAACTAAGCTGGATTTTAATCATATTTCTGAGCTTTGTACCAACTAATCTCGAACAAAACCCAAAATTAGGAGAGGAAGGTTTGGGAAACCTGATAAACTAGGTAAGTTAATGGAAGAATTTACCAATCTAAAGATGGATATTCTAGCTACACTAAATAGTACTTTGGATGGCCTTCAAGCTAAGGCAAATGCAATATAACCCTTAGCAATCTATTGTCCTAAGTGTAGATAGAAACATGCCCTTAGAGACTAACCCCTAGATAAAACCAATGTTTCATCATGTGGGATCTGTGATGTAATATATCATGATACCAAACATTACACCCTTGTGCCTATTTTAAAAAATCAAATGAAAACATAAGTCCAGTCCATTGAAAAATTAAATTATATCTAGAGACAAAACTTTTCCCCACAAAACTAGGCTCAAGGATAGTTTAATGCAAGAAACCCAGTTAATCCATGGATAGCACCATGGAATATTTTAGTTCCTTCACCTTTTTGGAATCAACCTTGAATTACATCAATCCAAAATCCATGGGCAAGATAGGATTGGATGCCAATACCCCCATGGATGGTGCCATAGCCATAGCCACAACAACAATGGGTACCACAACAGTAATGGATGCCACAAAAATATCAACAATGGAATCCATAGTGGAACCCACAACAAAAATTCACCTAACCAAGAAGACTACTTCAACAACAAACTATAATGCCACCCCTAGTTATTCAATAATAAGGACAAATCAATCAACCCTTAATGCCTACACAACCAATAGAAAATCTAAAAAATAAACAACTAGCACCTATTTATGTTAATGAATAAGAAGAGACAATGAATGTTGGAGCTATTAATTGTTTAGACATACATTTAAGATCAAGGAAAACTATACAAAAACCTCCAATTCTCATTTCTAAGATACCTGACGAAAAATAAAAAATAGAATCATCTTAGTTAAATACTAGAGAAGCTAAAATCAAAATGAGCCCTAAAGAAAACAAAGAAAACACTACTACACCAGTAGTTCCTTTTCCTGAAAGATTAAAAGAAATTGATATTAAACCAAAATCAAACTTGGTCTATGAGTTGTAAAAGATCAATATTGAGGTACACCTACTACAAGGTATTAGGGATATACCTAAATTGAACAAGATCACCAAAAACCTTTGTATCGAGACACCTAGGAGGAAATCAAAATATCTAGGAACCATTCATGTTGACAAAAAAGTTATTGATTTATTAATAGGAAAACTATTAGTTCTAAAATAGGCAGATCTAGGAAGCCCAGCAATCACAGTCACAATTAGAGGTAAAGAAAATCCTATCATCTTGGTAGATTTGGGAGTATAAATTAATGTCATGACAAATGATACTCTCCATACATTATCTCTTACGAGAATGCAACCCACAACTACCATTTTTCAAATGGTGGACCAATCTATAACTAAACTAGAAGGGACTATAGAAAATGTTAAAGTACTAATAGAGTCTTGGGAATATCTAGTAGATTTAATGGTTTTGTAACATAAAACAAAGAATCTAGGATATTGTATAATCCTAGGTATACCATGGTTGGCTATTGTATCATCATTAATTGATTGCAGGTTAGGAGACATGACCATTTCTAATGGGTTAAAATATAAATGCATCTTTTTATATCCTCTTGCAAAACCATCAACAAATCACATACAAGAACTTTGGTTGGATGAATCAAACAACACATACAACAACATTTCCTCCTTAGCTATGATCAAAGTTAAAAAACACTTCGAAGAATTGAATGGAGACATATACCCAGAATCTACAAACTCTACTAGTCTAAAAGCCACAGACTCTGCTAGTCCAAAAGCTATGGACTCTGTCAGTCTAGAAACTATGGACTACCTCAGTTTAGGATTCTTGGGTAAGATAGAATATATTGAAGCCTCCACTTCTACTTCTTATTTTTTTTTCTCACCATATGATCATGGATTTATTTAGGAATGTATGTGTAAATTGGCAGAGCAACAACCAGCTCATTTCTTTGATGCATTCCATTCTTATTTATCAAGACTAATTCCTCATGGAGGAGAGTTTGTTGGTAATGTAACCATGTTTCATAAGCTACTTTATCATCCATGTCCTCTAAACTCATTGATTACTGAATTCAAGCAAATAGAATCCAACTACCTAAGCATAAAACCAATCATGGTATTACCTGGAAAGATTTTGAACATAAATAGTTGACTAACAAATGAAGAAGAAGATCAACTCTTTAAAGTAGTGGAAAGACATACCAAGGCTTTTTATTGGGATTATACCAACATGAAAGGAATTCACCCCAGTATATGTACTCATCACATTTACATGGAATCCGTCAAACTAGTCAGACAACCAAAAAGAAGAATAAACCCAACATTAAAGGAGATAGTCAAAATAGAGATCCAAA
Organism: Torreya grandis; assembly: GCA_037957365.1. NCBI lineage: Eukaryota > Viridiplantae > Streptophyta > Pinopsida > Cupressales > Taxaceae > Torreya > Torreya grandis. The sequence continues at coordinate 1,224,133 of JARHVA010004093.1, read as the reverse complement.
AATTACTAAAAGTTGAGTTTATTTACCCCATATCAGATAGCCAATGGGTTTCACCCCTAGTAACTGTGCCCAAAAAAAATGGAAAATTAAGGGTATGTGTAGATTATAGAGAACTGAATAAAGCAACACTAAGAGATTATTTTCCTCTACCTTTTATTGATCAAGTTATTCATAACTTGGTAGGAGAATGATATTTTTCTTTCCTGGATGGATTTAGTGGGTATAACCAGATAATGATGGTAGTTAAAGATAAATATAAAACCACATTTACCTACCCTTTGGGAACTTTTGCTTACTGAGTACTCCCATTTGGACTCTTTAATTCTCTAGAAACCTTCCAAAGAGCAATTTTGGCAATATTCTCTAACCTTAAAAATGATTGTGTTGAAGTATATATGGATGATTTCACTATTCATAGTGGAAATTATGAAGAGGATCTTACCAAATTGGAAAGAGTATTGATCAGATGTGAAGAACATCAATTATCTTTGAGCCATGAGAAATGTTTGTTGATAATGGATGAAGGAATAGTGCTGGGACACTATATTTCAAAAAAAGGCATTCAAGTAGATCTAGAAAAGGTTGAAATAATCTCCATCTTACCCATTTCACAAACACAAACTAAAATTAAGATTTTTTGGGACATGTTGGTTACTACAAATGCTTCATAGATAATTTTACCCAAATATCTACCCCTATGTTTACCTTTCTTACAAAAGATAATACATTCAAATGGAGTGATAGTTGCTAGTAGGCCTTTGAGACCATCAAAGCAAAACTCATTATTGCTTTAGTATTGAGAGGACCAGATCACACTCAGCCATTTCATATATACATAGATACTTATAATACAATAATATGAGTAGTCCTTGGATAAAATTATGAAGAGGATAACATGTATGCTATATATTATATTATCAAAAATATGACACCTTTTAAAAGAAACTACACCATATCTGAGAGGGAATTCCTAGTTGTAGTCTATGCAGTTAACAAATTTAGACACTACATAATAGGCTACAAGGTATTTGTATATATAGACCATTCATCTATTATATATCTTACCAACATACCAATTGTAGGAGGTAAGATTATTAGATAGTTGTTTCTCTTACAAGAATTTGATGTTACTATTATAGATAAACTAGGGAAGTCTAATGTGGTTGTTGATTTCTTATCAAGAATGAACACTACAAGTGAGGAAGAACTGGTGGAAGATGACTTTCTAAATGAACAACTATTTTCTATTTCATCAAAATCTCTATGGTTTTCTGATATAGCTAATTACCTCACCATAGGGAAGTTTCCTTTTCAATTTTCACAAAAAGAAAAGAAATGTTTAATCAAAGAAAGTTCTTCTTTTAAATGGATTAATGGAATGTTATTCAAACTTGGACCTAACCATGTGTTTCATAGGTGTCTGAAAAATGTTGAAGCTTATGTTATCATCAAAGCTTGTTATGATGAACTAGGAGGAGGTTATTACTCAGATTAAAAAAACATACATAAAATCCTAGGAGCAGGATACTATTGGCCTCACCTTCATTAGCAAGTAAAAAGATATGTCAGACACTATGATGTTTGTCAAAGAATTGGATAGAATACTCTTTCAATAGAGATGCCTCTACACCCTCATCCTCAATTGGTTTTAGAACCATTTGAGAAATGTGGAATTGATTTTATAGGTCTTGTGGATCCTCCTTCCAGAGGAAAATAATATTTCCTAGTATGTAAAGACTATGTGACCAAGTAGGTGGAAGTGGAATTATTAACTCATGGAAGAGAAGAGATGGTAGTTTATTTATTATATTTCAAAACCATGTAAATATTTGGTGCTCCAAGGGAGATAGTCTTAGATCAAGGACTGTAGTTCATGTGAAACATGATAAAGCTCTTCATGAAAGTATAACAAACTCAACATAGAAAAACATCTCCATACCATCCATAGCATAATGGGAAAGTTGAAATCACCAATAGATAATTATAAACCATTTTAACCAAGGTTGTTCATTCAAATATAAAGGATTGGGAAGATAAGGTATGAGAAGTTGTTTGGGCCTATAATAACACTTGGAAAACAACAACTAGATTTTCACCTTATGAAATGGTTTGTGGTAAGAAGCCCTTATTCTCTAATGAATTTGAATTACATATTTCTAAAATAGATATAGAAGTAGGGATTTAATTAGAAGAAATATAAAAAGAAAGACTCTTATATCTTAATCAACTTGATGAGATGAAGATGGAGGTACTACAAAGAACTAAATTGGTACAATATCAAAGAAAAGTTTGGCATGATTCACAGATCAAGCAACATAAGTTTTAGAAAGGAGATTAGGCATTATTGTTTGATTCCAAATTTTAACAGTTTAAAGGAAAACTACAAAAGAGGTGGTCGGGACCTTATCAAATTGAGGTCTTAAAAAATGGTTCTGTTAAGATAATACCTATTGATGACAGTAGAAGATCTCTGTTAGTCAATGGACATAGATTGAAGCTTTATTAGAAACCTCTCAATAAAGAATAATTTGTTCAAAAAGTAAAATATCAAGTATCCTTTCTTTAGGACTCTTCTTCTTGTAGGGAAACTACTTCAAATCAAGTAGTTATTCTGGAGGAATCTACTTCTTCTAGATAACTTGCTCCTTTATGATCTTTCATAATTTATATATATATATATATATATATATATATATATCAATAGTGAAAATCTTTCTAGGGACACTATTGATAATGCCTGCCCAGAAAACCAGCTTGTTGGCTAGCTATGCATTGCAAAAAGGGCTTTGACTAAAAAACAAGTAATGGCCAGCCAAAGGGCAAAAACAAAATATATAAGAGAAAAAAGAGAATCTCATCATGTCACTATGATTGGTCTTCTCTATGCAATAAATTTTTTTCTTTGAACACCTATTGACTAATCCATGCAAACTTATTTGTGCAGAATAAATGGTGAGCAAAGGATAATATAAGGTCAAAAGTAAGTGAGATATATATTCTATTTATTTATATTTAGTTAACTAATTATCTTTGATTTAATTAAGATTTATTCTATGGGGATGACCCAAACTTGAACCATTCAAAATGGAATGACATGACACATACCATAATGGATAAGCATGAAAATAAGATGGAAAAGGTGTACATCTACATCATGATGACCTATACAACTTTAGTACAATTAATTGTGTCATCAATAATTATAATGATAAGACATCATAAAGGAGTTCTAAATGAAATGATAAATAGTTGTCACCATAAAAGTGCCACATCATCATTTCATCCAATTTGTAATAATTTGACAAAATAGCTAGCACACTCCATAGAAATGTGAGGTGTTGAAATATATAAATTAATCATGTCAATCTACAAACTCATGAGGCTATGGAGTCTCACATAAAACATTTCATTTCTATAGGTCTTCAGTGATTGTTGCCTACAAATTTTAATAGAAACTAGTCTAAACCCTAATCTAAGTTAAAGAAATAGAGTTGTCTATAAAATTGAGTAGAAATGGGACAAAAAATGAGATTAGAGCTAAATAATATAGCAAATCTTCACAAAGACAAAGCTTCTATGGTAGTGTTTAGAGAAAATGGCTAGATACCTTTCATTGAAAAGTTTTAGGGCTTCAAAGAAACAATGGTAAGAGAATTCATAGCTAATCTCACCCCTAAGTTTTCAATTTTTAAAGGCATTGTTATTCTAATTTCAACTCAAATTATAAGTCAAACTATATAAGTTCTAGAAGAGGGAATGGGAGTGATAAGCAAAATTCCATTTAGTGATTTAAATATTTAGTTTAATGGTAATGATCAGAATGGGACTTCATGTCTAATGGATTGTAAGAGAAAATCAACACATCCTGAACCTTGGAAATCTATAGCCAAGTGGGTAATCAAGTATATCATTTTCGAGGGGAAAAATAGTCTTTTAGGAGGAGAAGTCATGAAAACATTAATACACCTTAAGTATGGGAGGAAAAACCCTCATTACAAGATTAACCTCCCATCCTTCTTATATGGTGACCTTTAAATTATGAATACAACTCCTAATGCTACTCTTAGACACCATGGCCTTATTCACCTAATTATCCAACATCACTTCCTTTAGCAAGGACAAGAGGTCTGGGAGGAATTTAAGAATAGTGTAACACAACAAATTCCAAATCTTCCTACACAAGAAACCTCAAATTTTCCATAGGAACATTCATCTCCATCTGTTGCATCATTTAAGAAAATAACTAACTATAGTCTCAAAATAAATCCCTTCTTCATCTTCTTCAAGAAGAATCACAAGGTCTCAAATCCATGTAGTTTCAAGGTCCCCACAAGAACCTCAAGAATGTGTAGTGAAACCAATTCCCTTGTCAAGAAGAATAAAATTGAAACAAAAGGTTGCTACATAAATTGAGAAGACTAAGGGTTTGATGGTTGAAAAGGAAAGACAACCAAGTGTATCTTAGAGAGTGACCAAAAGAAGGAGAAGGTTAATTTGGATAGATGAAGATGAACAAGAGGCTGTAAACATTCTGGATAGTCTTAAAAAGGTATCTCATTCCCCCATACATCAAAGTATCCCTAGAACTATATATGTTGAATAAATTAATTTCAAAAGGAACTCTCCAATCATAATAGAAGAACCAATTCCAAGAGAAGAGCCAATCATGGTAGAGGAATCATGTATGGTGGAATAACCACATGTTTCAATTAAAACTACAATGAATACATGAAAAATTGTATGCACAAATGAGAAAGGAGAGTCATATAATCTAAATGATACTATTATGCAGTTAACCTTAAATCTTTCTCAAGCTGAACCTCTAGAGAAACAACAAATAACTAATATTGCTAACTTGATCAGTCAATTGCAAAATAAGGATCATCTCAACTCATTATTGGTGAAAAAATTGGACACAAAATCTACTAATCATGCAACAAAAGTTCATAGATTAGAAGAAATAATAAAGAAAAATGAAATTAAACAAATAGACCTCTTGATATATGTAGAAAATCTGAAGGACAATAGGAGATTGTAGAGTTTTGTAAACTCTTCCAAAGCACTTTCTAATGTTTCACCTTTTCCTCCTAAGGTATTTATTGACCGAAGTTATCAAACAAGTTGTCCAGGTATTCCTACCTTGAAAATGATAAATCAAATTTAAGAATAATATTCCATACTCAAATAGAAAAACAAAGTTATAACTTCTTCAAAAAAAATATTGGAAAATGAAAAGAAAGAATTAGAAGCTCAGGTCCAAGATTTAGAAGAAAATTTGTAGGATGCATGCAAATTAGTGAAATATCTTTTGGCATGTAGGAATGATTCTCTTCCATATATCTTGTTTTTATGTGAACAATTTTATAGATGGCAACTTCTGAGGATCTCTTATCATCTTCCTTACAAGATTTTATAACTAATAACATTTATGGAAATTTTCTATAGTGTTGAACCTAATCAACAAGATTTGCTTTGTGAGTTTTATTTGCATGATTTGATCATAGGATACCATGAGCACAATAAGTTCTTGATAAACCTTCATGTATGATAAGTTAAACTAAGGGAATTGTATTCTATATTCAAAAATCAACTAGCATGGAAAAGTAGATTTGAGGTGTATACAAATCATGCTAAGACTACATGACTATGTATTAAACCAGCCTTTCCTATCCCTGGATTGATCAGAAAGAATTTTAACTATGATTGTTTAAGTGATGATATTAAAATTCATTATTTACAAGCTTTATATGATTGTGCTATTTCATTTGACTTGTTTTCAAGATAGAGTTTTGATTCAGTGGAGACTATAAGTGTGAAAAGGTGGGACCAAATTTCAGTGCCTCTTAGAAGATGAGAGGTCATGTATCCAAATAACTTAAGATGGAGTATGAGGAGAGATACCTCAATTTTTGAAATCTTAATAGAGGTAATAAAATCTGGGGGAGACAATAAATGAATTGGCATGAGATATAGACCCCCTTTATTAATCATACCAATTCCAAGATGGTAGAGTTGGGCTCCATAATTAGAGTAGAAATTTAATATATTGAAATAAATGATTCAAAAACATTAGGGTTTTAAAAGAAATTTAGACAAACAGATAACAGATGAATTTGATGACTATGATTTGAGTTAGAGTTTGAAAAGTAGATGCAAGAGCTATGAACATAAATGAATGTTTGTAATGGGAATTACAAAAGGTAAATCTTGGGTGAGATGATGAGCTTAGAAGATGTCTTATTATTGACATTTAATTTCCCTCAATTCATCTCTCTAAGGATATTATCTTATGCAGATCATATATTGTTAGATAGCTATTACATGGAAAGTAGATACTTATCTTGTTTATACTAAACCAATAACTAAATGTTTACTTTGTCTTTAATGTCTAATACATATCATGTTTTAGTGATTTTTGTTGTGAAAAATTCTTAGGAAGAAGATACAGGTGATGTATAGTAAAATTTCAATTTTGATCTCCATCCAGTAGACCTAAAACTCACACAGAATGAATATATGGACTCTGCAGGTCTATTTTTTCATGCTTTTGAGACACATGTGTTCATATGAGTACATGGGAGGACCAAAATGAAATAGTTAAAAATCATCATGAATAGCATCAATTTGAAGGATGGCACAAACTTATTGTTATGGACTCCATAGGCTTATTTTTATGGACTCTGTAGGCTTGTTTCTACGGACTCCACATGCTCATTCTTACCGACTCTATAGGGTCAATTCCATGGATTCTATAAAGAAAGAGCTACAAATAGGGAAGCTAATGGACAGATAAGATGAGATAGAATCATTCCAACTAGAGTTAAATGAGGAAAATACTCACTTATTATTTTGTAGTATTTTCTTTTGATAAAGTTGTATATATTTTGATCTTAGGACTATTATAGGATAGTATATCTATTTCATCAGAATAATTGGATTCTTGGAAATCCAATTCCTATTTTTGGATGAGTGGATTGACCAAGGAATCCTATCTCTTTGCATCCTATTTTGAGTTGATTATATTAGTTAAAATGTAAGGCTTTTGTTATTAAAAAAGTAATAGATTAAAGATACATACAAGCATATTACATGTTTTAGACAAATTGTAATCATTTCAATTTTATGAATTATCACTTTAGTTTCAAGCATTGATTAATCTCTGTTCTTGAGTTTGAGAGGATCAAGGGCCCACTCTACTTGGAACCAAGAATTTTGTATAGTATTTATGTTATGTTAAATTAACTCTTTGTTATAATTAATCAAAATCTTGTTAATGTTTGCATTCATTCATAAAACATCAAAACAAATTCACAGTTCAAAAGGCATTTCCCTATTCCAAAATAATTTCCTTTCTAATCAAAGTTTTTTTTCTTTTATAGCAAATGTGTGAAGCAAATTTCCTTTTTAAGTTAAACATCTCCATTTCCATGCAAGCGTAAATTGGTGTGTGATTTTACTTTCAAGAAAAAGAGTGGATTTATTTAATTAAATAGTTACATATTTTCCTTTTTAGTAAAAGAGTGAATCAAGTAGTTTAAGACACATTTATTTCATTAGTCAATGTTAGAATAGGACCATCAAACACCCCCACAAGCAGACTTTTAGATCTACCATCCTACACCTTACTATAGACAAATTTGAACACTAGCCCTGGTTGATAAGACATCAATTAAACATTGATTAAAGGAGGAGTTGAATGACATGCATTATTAGCAATTGTACTATATCTTTTCAAATGAGATAGACAAGTTTAGCATGTTAACATTAGATGATGAGGAATGTAAATATGATGATCTCCCTCTCCCTTTATTTAATGAGCTCCCTGTCCCTTTGTTTGATGAACTTTATTTTTTCCTTGAAGAAGATAGTGATCAATCCATGGAACATGAGTTGGATGAGTTTCAAGAACATGTTATTGAGAAGCTAGAGACTCTTGTGTTTGATCAAGAAGAGGAAAATTTAGATTTCTATGATAGAGGCATTAAAGAGGGAGATATTGAGTAAGAAAGTGATGATTTTTGGGATGAATTAGAATACTGTCTCAAATCCAACATTATACCAGCAATCCTTCCTCAAAAGATTCATGTTGAAGCTAGAGATCAGTTTTTCAAGCTTCTCAATGAGATATAGAAATTGGAGAGAAATCAAAATACATGCCTAGAAGAACATGAGCCAAATAAGCCTTATAAAAATGAATTGGTAATCATGAGCACCTTGGGAGACTACAATAGAATTGGAGACCAAAAATAGATATTTATTGAAGATTAGAATGAGTATGTGTACATTGGAAACTTTTTTGATGTTGATCCATTTAGAGCTTCTCCAAGCAAGGTGGAAAGAAAGAAGGTTGATTCAGCAAGCTTCTACTTCAAAAAACCACTTGTTTACCACCATGAGGTTTCTTGTCATGGAAGAGACCTAAGAAACATCCCCTTTGATCTAGGAGGGAGAAGAAGATATTAGGTTATATGTACATAAGTAGTTTGTTTCTTGTCTTGTTTTATTTCTCCTAAATGCCTAAGGCGTATGTGTGTCTTGTGTGGTTTCTTTCCTTGATGTGTGTGTCTTTACTTTGTGTGGTTGAGGTAGTCTTAGTTGTCTTGTTTCGATCAAATTGGTAGTCAATGGTAAAATTTGTCTTATTTTTCTTAGTCCTTAGATGACTCCATAAGCCCAATGGACTGATATTCTGGTCTAGTTACTATACTAGGCATACTACCCCTATGACTCATCAATTTATTGACCAAATTTGATTTTTTAGTCGAGTTAGGGCATCTATAGTAAAAAAAATAGTTTTATAAGTCTATAGGGGTTATAATATATTGTTATAAGGTGTTTCAAAGGTCAATTAATGTTATAATCATTTTGGTCATTATTTCTCTAAGTCCATTTATCATTTTGAGTCATTTTAAGGGGTCAAATAGGTACATTTAATGCTTTGAGCGGGTTTCTTCAGTAATTTTCAAGTTGAAAATGTTGATATCATGTTCCATGTATCCCTAGAGGTCTTAGGAAGTTGAAAAAACTAAAAAATTGTAGGTTATGCAAGAAGACAATTTTCTTGAGGAAAAGAGAGATTTGGGCACTTGTACGGCCTCCTTGGGAAGTGTGTTATCTGGAAAAAGTTTAAATGTGACTATTAAGATTTACCAAGTTCATTTTTATTCTTGAAATGATCTAAAAGTGTCATTTTGAGGCCAAAACTATTCATCTCTTTTTCCCCCTTCTTAGCATAGAGAAGTGACTTGCAAGTTTCCACTTGGTACGGCTAGCAGAAAGGGTTTTAGGTAGAATTATCTAAGGAGGTTTTTGTACACTATAATAGATTCATTTAAATATATGAATTTTGTATATTTGTCAATTTTGATTTATAAAACATCATTATCAAGTTGAGCCACCAAATTTGATTGAAAATTTGTGAACCCTATAGGTTTTGCTTCATTCTAAGCAAGTTCTTATAAAATAGTTGTTGATATTATTTCTAGAGGATGTTGGATATGTACCCTTATGATTATAATTTTTTTTTTAAAAATTTAATGTGTTTATGTGGTCTAATTAACTCAATTTTTAGGAGGATGCACCATTTGGTGTTATGGGAGATTTTCACCTTTTTAGGAGTTTTCATGATTTATCATCAGTTCTAGGGGTTGTGTTAAACTAATCTACATGTTTTTAAAGTATAATAGATTCCTATTTTCATCTTTTATCCAAGTATACTTGATTTTCATAGTTTCAAGCTCATTCTCCTTACTATACCAGTCATCCAACACTCTACCTATCTTATTCCATATGTTTGAAAATGGCTTTCACTTTTAAGCAGATGTTTAGAACTTGTTTCAATATATCCTTTGTGTAAATCATGCATTTGAGTCCTTGATTTTGAGTTTTATTTGCTCTTTGGGATTCATTCATCCTCATTTTCTAATCCATTCTAAGCATCTTACTTGCATACAATCATATGTACCTATAAGAGTATTTAATGAAGTCATGATGAGAAGATAAAGGCTTGATATGGTTTTCAACTTATTAGGATTGTTAATATTGCATTTGGATATTTGATGAAAACATAGGACCAACCATAACTATGTTTACCCTTTTTTCTACATGAATTCATGATTATTGCATGTATATTAAACCTCACCTACAAAGACCCTAATGATGAACTAAATACCCATATCATGTATGGAAGCAAGTGATAGAACCTATGTTTATGGTCATAGCATGAGTTAAGAACATGATAAATTTGTTATAGGTGTTAATGGGGAAAGTAGAAGATGTAAATATCTAAGAGGAGTTAAAAGACTATTTTAGGCCAATTATACCTAAAATGGGAAAATAGAGACCCTTGAAGGTTTTAGTAATGACATTTGACATAGATGTATGGACCTTTGATGCATGCTAGTGACTTTGTTTTGGATCCCTATCATAAGATAAGATCCATATCAAATTTGAAAGGATAATGATCATTGGATGAGGATATTTTCAAGGTCTAAAATGACCCTAAAATCACTTATCTCTCTTAATGTTATCTATAGGCCTGAGTCAATAGGGCCCCTTTTTTCCATTTAGGTTGCAAAGAAGGACTATGCTTACATGAAGATGAGTCCAAATGTTTAAAATTAACATACATGGTAGTAAGATCATCAATCAAAAGGATATATTATTATTTTGCCTTCCATATACTTTCCCATTATGTACACTATAGAAGTAAAGACCTATAATAGTCAAATAGAGGTGTCTTAATCAATAGGACAGTGGGCATTTTTGATGAATTTTTGATGATTAAGGGAACAGATGGTAAGTGGAAGAATATAAGAGATATTTTGTGACCTAATATAATTCAAGAGAGTCCCTCATATATCACAATCAAGTCTCAAGGATCTAACATGCAAACCTACAGTCCTATGTGTGACTATATTGGACAATGAGATAATTTATATGCTTCAAAGTTGTTTTAGCCATTAAAATGAATCCCAAAGTAAAATAGATTATGTATAACCAAAAAATATCCATTAATATTACACACATACCATGTAATACCTTAGAATAATCTCATGATACCTACAAGTAGAGTCTCCAACCAAGAAGTAAAGTCAGTTATTGTCAGGAACCTAGAACAATAAACATGCTCCGATGCCTACTTAGTTAGGATCTTGCTCTACCAATTAGAGCACATATGATTACTTCTTGTATTAGCAACTAAACATGGAATTTAACCAGAATCAATAAGTAACTAGAAACATGAAACAACACAGGAATTGAGAGACAATACACAATTGTATTAATAATCACTCAGAAGAATATACAGTAAGGAAGATGCCACTTCTTCCTCCACCTGAAAGGTTTGCCACGCCTAAAGACCTTCTTCCCTCTCTCTCTCAGTCACAAAAATCAACTCCAATATAGAATTGATGTTCACCTCTCCAACCAGTCAGTAACACACTGCCAGTACACCAAGTACACAACCATACTCCAAGTAGATCTCGTGCTCTTTGCTACCTGCAAATCACTAGACCTTACTCACCATGTAGATATCTCTACACCCCTGAAGAACCCTTGTCCTTGCCTCACCAAGTCCTTATGATTCTTTAACCAGTACCCCGGTGGATCAGCTCCTAGACCTTGCAGACCTTGTAACTCTCCCTGATCATACACACTCAACACCCCTTTTGAACTAGGAGGAGCTACACTAGCTCTCTCTAAAAGCTCTATGGCTTTCTAGCACACTTTTACAACACAACCATGATTCTATTATATATATCTCATCAAAACAATAATTAGACATCTAATACAATAATTAGATCCATAGCTCTCAGTCTAAAATTAACTCTAAACATGCAAACACTTGGTTCGTCAACCAACTGCACATAATATACTCACAGCTCGAACCACAGGTGATCGACGTCGGTCCCTGTCTGCCTTGGGGTGCCAACTCCGGCTGATTATGACCAATGTTGGTTGCCTTCCTGTCTCCTCCTACCGATGTCAGTTGGCCTGACCAACGCCGGTGTCTGTGACACTCCACAACTCTTCTGCAACCTCCTCCATGTCTGCATCAGTGAACCTTTTATCTCCACAACCTAACAATCTCCCACTTGGAGATAAACAACTGCACTTGTACATGTAGCCCATCTAATATATTTCTTGGCTTGTATCCCTCTTCAAGATCCATCTAGAAGACCAACCACCACACAACCTGTGATGCTATACCTGTCATTCAAGTAATCTACCATATCTGAACCTACACATCCATGTAGTGAAGAACTTAACCCTGCATAACAAGAATCCCTGCTGCTAGTCCCACTGAACTGCCCTCCAGTACTCTTTCCCTGAATTGGCTCTATACTTTCAGACAACCCCCATTGATTGGGAAAACTCAGGCCTACACTAGACCTCATGTGATTTCAAACCCTGTTTCAAGCTAAGCTTGAACTGTCCAGCCATTGGTGTGCATTCTGATTCTGCAACCTGCGTAATGAACCTCACCAACACCGTCTTCACATCATCTCCCACTGGAGACCAAATCTCCGTGTCTCTTATGCCAAAGAATTTTTTTGCTCCAAACTCCTCATGACATACCTCTAAACTAACCTTACCTTTTAGCTCAGCAAATCCCTGTATGTACAAAACCTGCTAGCAAACCATCCACATACAGTAACTAGATAATTTTGTGACTCATCATCCACCTGGTAAGAACAAACACGATAGTTACATTGACATTGACTGAAGCCATGCTTAGTCATCCACCTATCAAAACCTATACCACTGTCCTACAGCTTCTTCAAGACCATATGCCTTGGCCTTCTGTCTCATGTATCCGTCCACTCTCTTCTTTAAAACGGGAATCCATTCCATCTCTCAATGCATTCTTCCAGCTGACAACTCTACCAACAAATACCTATTTGGTTCTTCTCCAAGGACTCACACTCCTCATCCATGCCAAGCTCCCACTGTATCTAGATTCTACCTGCATTGCCTCTTGACATCTTCCTAGTTCTCGACCATCAGTAAGCAATATAAAGAAGGTGCACAATGAATATGAGGTTCACTTACCCTTTCTGACCTCTGCATGAGCATTTGAGACTTGTTGATAGCTTGCTGTCTGCCCAATATCCATTCCAATGACCGATCTCAGCCATCTCCCAGTCTGCTCCTAATCGATGTCAGTTTCCTGCACTGACCCTGACTGCCAACGTCGTTTCCCTGGCCAACGCCGGTATCCTTTCTGTTGACATCGATTTCTTCATGACTGACGTCAGTCTTCCTATTGCTGACGTTGGTTACTGTGTGACTGATGCTAGTACCTATGTTCATCTGTGACTGATAAATTTTTACTCGTGAGCTCTCCATGGATCAAAATCTTGTTCATATCAACCCTACTCTGCTCAGAATAATTTAGTTCTCTCACCCGATCTCTGTCCGTCATATCCTCCATGAACACCAAGGCTTTCCAGTTCTTTAGCTTGTCAAAGACATCTAACTTCTGCTTCAAAACCTGCATTCTCCTTTTACATATGTGACTAAGCCTATGAAGCCACATCTCTGCAACAGAAGGTGAATCAACAATATAAGTAGGTAGATAAAGGATACCTACTTTCTTACCACCATCTAATTCAAGTGTAGCCACTGTGAGAGTTATAGTACATCTCCCATCACCCAAATTTCTTGAAGAAATTAGACTCATCTCCAAGACTGGTACCTGCTTGACTTCCTTCAACCACTGTGTGTCGTCCATCTGCAATTTCAGCTTCACTTCTCCTTTGCCAATTATCTGACAAGGCTCTCCAACTCCTAAATAAATCTCTCCAAAGTCTCCAAAGACATACCCATGAAAAGATGCTCTATTTCAAACTGCATGGAAAGAGGCAAAAGAATCTGTGAACCAAGATTCCACTTTATCCAGAACATCCTATGCAACATCCCCTGCAACATTTGCTCCTCCCTGTTGATCTGTAACCAACCAACAATCTTTATTTACCTGCTCTTTCTTTCCATCAATCAGACCATTCGTGCTATTCAATTTCTCCATTCATAGCTTACTTCCTTCTGCCATTGCTATACTCACACTCAATCAGAAACCCCTGTGAGTAACCTGTAATCAACAAACACTACCAAATCTGAAACCACCTGTTAGTAACCCAACCAAAAACTCTGATACCAACTTGTCAGGAACCTAGAACAATAAACATGCTCCGATCCCTACTTAGTCAGGATCTTGCTCTACCAATTATAGCACATATTATTACTTCTTGTATTAGCAACTAAACACGGAATTTAACCAGAATCAATAAGTAACTAGAAATATGAAACAACACAACAAAATGAGAGACAATACACAATTGTATTAATAATCACTCAGAAGAATATATAATAAGGAAGATGCCACCTCTTCCTCCACCTTAAAGGTTTGCCATGCCTCAAGACCTTCTTCCCTCTCTCTCTTAGTCACAACAATCAACTCCAATATAGAATTGATGTTCACCTCTCCAATCAGTTAGTAACACACTGCTAGTATACCAAGTACACAACCGTACTCCAAGTAGATCTCCTACTCTCTGCTACCTACAAATCACTAGACCTTACTCACCATGTAGATATCTCTACACCCCTAAAGAACCCTTGTCCTTACCTCACCAAGTCCTTATGATTCTTCAACCAGTACCCCAGTGGATTAGTTCCTAGACCTTGCAGACCTTGCAACTCTCCCTGATCATACACACTCAGCACCCCTTTAGAACTAGGAGGAGCTACACTAGCTCTCTCTAAAAGCTCTATGGCTTTCTAACACACTTTTACAATACAACCATGAGTCTATTATATAGATCTCATCCAAACAATAAGTAGACATCTAATACAATAATTAGATCCATAGCTCTCAGTCTAAAATTAACTCTAAACATGCAAACACTTAGTTCATCTACCAATTGCTCGTAATATACTCACATCTCGAACCACAGGTGACCGACGTCAATCCCTGTCTGCCTCAAGGGGCCAAGGCCGGCTGATTATGATCGATGTTGATTGCCTTCCTATCTCCTCCTGCAGACGTTAGTTGGCCTGACTGACACTGGTGTCTGTGACACTCTTCAACTCTTCTGTAACCTCCTCCATGTCTGGATTAGTGAAGCTTTTAGCTCCATAACCTAACAATCTCCCACTTGGAGATAAACAGCTACACTTGTACGTATAGCCCATCTAATCTATTTCCTGGCTTGTATCCCTCTTCAAGATCCATCTAGAAGACCAACCACCACACAACCTATGATGTTATACCTAGCATTCAAGTAACCTGCCATATCCGAACCTACACATCCATGTAGTGAAGAACTTGACCCTGCATAACAAGAATCCTGCTACTAGTCCCACTTAACTACCCTCCAGTACTCCTTCCCTGAATTGGCTCCATACTTTCAGACAACCCCCACTGATTGGGAAAACTCAGGTCTACACTAGACCTCATGTGATTTCAAACCCTGTTTCAAGCTAAGCTTGAATTGTCCAGCCATTGGTGTGCATTCTGATTCTGCAACCTACGTAATGAACCTTGCCAACACCATCTTCACATCAGCTCCCACTGGAGACCAAATCTCCATGTCTCTTATGCCAAAGAATTTTTTTGCTCTAAATTCCACATGACATACCTCTGAACTAACCTTACATTTTAGCTCAGCAAATCCCTGTATGTACAAAACCTGCTAGCAAACCATCCACATATAGTAACTGGATAATTTTGCGACTCGTCATCCACGTGGTAATAACAAACACAATAGTTACACTGACATTGACTAAAGCCATGCTTAGTCATCCACCTGTCAAAACCTATAGCACTGTCCTACAGCTTCTTCAAGACCATATGCCTTGGCCTTCTGTCTCATGTATCCATCCACTCTCTTCTTTAAAATGGGAATCCATTCCATCTCTTAGTGCATTCTTCCAGTTGACAACTCTACCAACAAATACCTATTTGGTTCTTCTCCAAGTACTCACACTCCTCATCCATGCCAAGCTCCCACTGTATCTAGATTCTACCTGCATTGCTTCTTCACATCTTCCTGGTTCTCGACCATCAGTAAGCAATATAAAGAAGGTGAACAATGAATATGAGGTTCACTTACCCTTTCTGACCTCCACATGAGCATTTGAGACCTGTTGAGAGCTTACTGTCTACGCAATATCCATTCCAATGACCGATCTCAGCCATCTCCCAGTCTGCTCCCGATCGATGTTGGTTTCCTGCACTAACCCTCACTTCTGACATCATTTCCCTGGCTGACATCGGTATCCTTTTTGCCGACGTCGGTTTCTTCATGACCGACATCGATCTTCCTGTTGCCGACGTCAGTTACTATGTGACCAACATCGGTACCTGTGTTTGTCTGTGAGTGATAAATTTTTACCCGCAAGCTCTCTGTGGATCAAAATCCTGTTCAAATCAACCATGCTCTACTTAGAATAATTTAGTTCTCTCACCTGATCTCTGTCCGTCATCTCCTCCATGAACACCAAGGCTTTCCAGTTCTTTAGCTTGTCAAAGACATCTAACTTCCACTTCAAAACCTACATTTTCCTTTTACATATGTGACTAAGCCTACGAAGCCACATCTCTGCAATAGAAGGTGAATCAACAATATAAGTAGATAGATAAAGGATACCTAGTTTCTTACCACCATCTAATTCAAGTGTATCCACTATGAGAGTTTCAGTACATCTACCATCACCCAAATTTCTTGAAGAAATTAGACACATCTCCAAGACTGGTACCTGCATGACTTCTTTCAACCACTATGTGTCATCCATCTGTAATTTCAGCTTCACTTCTCCTTTGCCAATTATCAGACAAGGCTCTCCAGCTCTTAAATAAATCTCTCCAAAGTCTCCAAAGACATACCCATGAAAATATGCTCTATTTCAAACTGCATGGAAAGAGGCAAAAGAATCTATGAACCAAGATTCCACTTTATCCAGAACATCCTGTGCAACATCCCCTGCAACATCTGCTCCTCCCTGTTGATCTGCAACCAACCAACAATATTTATTTACCTACTCTTTCTTTCCATCAATCAGACCATTCGTGCTATTCAATTTCTCCATTCGTAGCTTACTTTCTTCTATCATTGCTATACTCCCACTCAATCAAAAACCCCTATGAGTAACCTGTAATCAACAAACACTACCAGATCTAAAACCACCTGTTAGTAACCCAACCAAAAGCTCTGATACCAACTTGTCAGGAACCTAGAATAATAAACATGCTTCGATGCCTACTTAGTCAAGATCTTGCTCTACCAATTAGAGCACATATGATTACTTCTTGTATTAGCAACTAAACACGGAATTTAACTAGAATCAATAAGTAACTAGAAATATGAAACAACACAGGAATTGAGAGACAATACACAATTGTATTAATAATCACTCAGAAGAATATACAATAAGGAAGATGCCACTTCTTCCTCCACCTCAAATGTTCTCCATGCCTCAAGACCTTCTTCCCTCTCTCTCTCGGTCATAACAATCAACTCCAATACAGAATTGATGTTCACCTCTCTAACTAGTCAGTAACATGCTGCCAGTACACCAAGTACACAACTGTACTCCAAGTAGATCTCCTACTCTCTGCTACCTGCAAATCACTAGACCTTACTCACCATGTAGATATCTCTACACCCCTAAAGAACCCTTGTCCTTGCCTCACCAAGTCCTTATGATTCTTAGACCAGTACCCCAGTGGATCAGCTCCTAGACCTTGCAGACCTTGCAACTCTCCCTGATCATACACACTTAGCACCCCTTTGGAACTAGGAGGAGCTCCACTAGCTCTCTCTAAAAGCTCTATGGCTTTTTAGCACACTTTTAAAATACAACCATGAGTCCATTATATAGATCTCATCCAAACAATAATTAGACATCTAATATAATAATTAGATCCACAACTCTTAGTCTAAAATTAACTCTAAACATGCAAACACTTGGTTCGTCAACCAACTACCCATAATATACTCGCAGCTCAAACCACAGGTCACTGACGTCGGTCCTTGTCTGCCTGGGAGTGCCGATGCTGGCTGATTATGACCAACATCGATTGCCTTCTTGTCTCCTCCTACCGACATCGTTTGGCTTTACTGACGCCGGTGTCTGTGACGCTCTGCAACTCTTCTGCAACCTCCTCCATGTCTGCATCAGTGAAGCTTTTAGCTCCATAACCTAACATTTATGACTGTAGGTAGATAGTGAAATGCAAATGTGACTATTTGAGGTTTCAAAGCCACCAATGGTGAAAAAAATGAGTCTAAAACATACATAGGATATTATTATAACATAAAAGGAGTCTTTATCATACTTCAAGGCCCAAGTTTGAAGATCAAACACCTACAACAAAGGGTCCAATAGGAAAGAGTTCATAGTCATAATAGGATGGTGGAGTTTGTGAAACTAAAAGGGTATATAGAAAAAATTAAGACACACCTTAACTTATTATGATACAAGTTATTCTCCAAAGGAACATGGAACATATCCTAATGCACATCAACACCTTTAGGACTTCTTTTCCTCAACACAGTTGATTATGTTGATTGGGTAGGCAGTTAGATGAAATGGTATGTGTAATGGATATGTTAGGCTTATAAAATATAATTATAATATATGGTAAAGGATAAAGGTAAATTTATTTTAAGGTTGTATTATTGTTTTTAAAACCTAAAACATGTTAGTATACCTACAGATACCCCTCACATGACAAAAAAACATAGTCAAAGATAACAAACAGTCAGATCAATGAGGATGGTTTAATCCAGACCTAGGGTAAATGATTAGTTCAATAAATTATAGGTGAAAATTTAAGGATTAAATAATGTTTTATTTATTTTATTTATATCTTTAAACATACACACTCACCTACATGGGTCACTATCAATGCAAAACATAGTGAAGAGCAAGAGACTTAGTCTTGTAAATCCATAAGCATGAGTAATCAAATAGAGGTTAGAGTAAATAAAGAAGGATAGAACACATATTTCATGATTCTTATAACCTATATAATATTTTTATAATGAAAAACAAGAAAGAGGAGAGTCCCCATATGAGCAACTCAATCTAAGTACTAAAAAGCCTCCACAGTCTATCTTGTTAAGGAACCAATCTTGAAATTTGTGTTTTTGAAGGGAAAAATCAAGAAATTAGGAGATCAAATTTTGGAAATGGAATAATTTAAAATTTTATAACCCTATATAATTAATAATTTTGAGAATAAAATATGGTCAATTCCCCATTTTTTGTTTTAGATAGGGGGCACTTTCCCCTTTCATAAAGCCATGCATTCTTTATAAAAGAAGAGAGATAGTAGACCAGAGGCCAAAGAAACCTTGAAAGAGAGTTTTTGAAGTTTTAATGAGCCTATATAAAAATTAATAACCTATTATAGTGTTATAAATACTAATAAAATTCTCCATGCACCAAGGTTTACAGGCAAACCCAATAAGCAAGGAATATGCCCAATAGCCAAATGGAGGGTCATATCCATTCCCAATATTGGTAGAGCTTCCCAATTGATTGAATAATGATTTTATAATTTTATTTTAGGTTTTAAATCTATTCTATATAGGTATAAATACCAAACAACCATTTTGAGATTTAAGGTGTAATTAAGCCTACTAGGCAAAGATGAGGCCTAAAGAACAAAAAGGAAGAGATTCAAATTTTTGGCATTAAAAATGATTTTAAAACTATTGTAACATGTCCATATGGCCACTAAAAATTACATTAATATTTAATATTCCAAATTAGGTCTTGAAGAAGCCATTTTTGGCTTAGAAACCCATCAGGGATGCAAGGAAACAAGAAAACAAACATGATAGGGTAATTTTGAGTACTCACATCTCCATTGAAGATTTTCATGGGGAAATAAAACCTTTTGAGATTTTATACGTAATAATAAACAAGTTTTTTTGTGGAATTGGATTATATCTTAGATGTTAGGGTTTTATGAACCAAGCTTAAGACCATAAATAGGCTAAAACCCTACTGAACCCTTTCTAAGGACCAATCTTAGAAAATAGAGTTGGATAGATACAAAAATGAAATATTTTGTCTATAATAATTATTGGAGGTTTTATATTACTCCCATAGGATACTTCACACCATGATTAGTTGTATGAAATTATATGGATGGGGGTGAAAACATATTTTTTCTCACTATTTTTGTGTGTAATGTAGGCTACAGGAAAAAGTTAGGAGATGAAACCAAGTTTTGGATAAAATTTGACACTTATAATAACTCATAATTTTAATTTAATTCCATAAAAAATATTCTAATTGTTCCAATCAAGTGTTTCAACTTAGTCTATCAAATCTGGCATATTGCACAAGCTAGAGAGAAGTGTGAAATCTTCAAGTAAAGTGATTTTAAGGTGCCCATAATGCTTCCAAGGACATGGAGTGTCTTTAAGAATTTAAAACACTACCTTTTATGGATTATAATTAATAATAAATCCAAATTTAAATACAAGTATGCAAGGTGTATGAGAGAGAGGTTTCCTAGAGTGTAGGTGATGATGGCTCTCTTCTAGGTGATTCTAAAAGACTAATAGTGCAAAAAATGCATGGAGATGAATTTATAATAGAATAACATTCCCTTAAAATAATTTTTAATTATCATCATTAGTTAAAATACATTAAAATAGGCCTAATCATGAAGGTAGTTTTTATATACAAAAGGAGGAGTTTTATGTCATTTTGCATAACTTTGTTGACTTATATGAACACTTGAACCTCATAAAATTGAATGGTTCATCCCATGTCATTATAAAATGAAAAATTAAATCCTTGTATCATATTTAAAAGTGGTCTTGTAATCCTTGGACTTCTCTTCTTCTCTATCTCTCTCTCACAAACTCTATAAGAGTTGGCCATTTTAGCATTGTATTGGATGTTCCACTTGAGTATGGAAAAACCCTAATCATTTTTATACATTTTTATCAATAAAATTACTGTGTTACCTCTTATATTAATTTTAATAGTGTATTTATTTTGAATTATTTATTTTACTTAAGTGACACTCTTGTTTCCTTAGCATGTTAGCTCATTCTCATAACCTATTTGTAGTTGGAAATTTCTTCTTCCAGGGCATGTGAAGTGTTTTAAGATATGTCAAGGATTAAGTGATTTTTTCTCTTCATCATGTGTCATTCAAGGCATCTTATCTATTACTCCTTATCCTAGATGTTCATCTTGACCCCACAATCTAACATTGATGTGAGAAGCTATAGATTAGCAGAGTGTATGTTTGGTTTGTTTCTTGGTCTCAAGTATAATATGGATATGGTTAGATGTAATCAGTTAATATGGTGTATAAAATCCATTAGTTTATCTTTTATTTTAGTCTCTTTCCCCCTTTTCACCTCCCAAGGTTAGTAGTAGTAGTCAATTGGTACATCAAAAGAGCTATCCCTATCTAGAGACCCACCTCATTCCTCAAGCTACCCACAAACCTAGAGATTATTCCATTGTGCCACTTAGATGAGAAGAGCATTGGAATCTCCTCAAATTATTCATATCTAAGTGACAATATTTATGATAAAATTTTTAATTATTTGATTTTGCATATGGTCTGAGGGTGCATTATGATTGATAAGTTATGTATGTATACTACCTAGATTAAAGTGCAAGATATAATTCTATGGAGATTCAACCACTTGAAAATATTTAAAAGGTTCTTGGTCTATTTGGAACATGTATATATAAAATTTGTGACTATGTTTTAGACAAGCATGGATTGTGGAAGGGATTGCATACATATCATGAATCTAAGATCGACCAATTAATAAATTATAATTAAGGTCATTTGGCATGACTTGATAGGTTGTTGGTAGTGTCTTAGCCCCTAAGGTAATATTGAGTGTTATTTGACCCATTACTTTCCATGGAATGTTTTTAAAACCTCTGATGTTCATATGAAAATGGTCTAAATCTTTAGGTTATATGTTAAGATGTTTAAGAAAGGATATGTTGCAAATATGAAGTCCTAAACCATTACCAACTATTACTTTTTTGACTCCCACATCATTAATTTTTAATTTAATATATGAAGGTAGATGTTAATTAATGATGTATTGTGGGGGTAAATCCTCTTTTTCAAAATATATGTGTTATTTATTCCATTGCATTGTATTGAGGATGGATGCAACATAGGTTGGTTAAGAAAAAACATGAATTCTAGTATTACAAAGGGCTACATACAATACATCTTTGTAAGTGTCCAATCATTGAAGGAATTTGAGAACAAAAACTATATCTAGAGGGGTGATAGCCTTAGTAGTAAAGTTAAGGCCCTAGGTGTAATAAACCTACCTATTTTCATAAACATGGGTGATAACATGGACTGCATGATCTACTATAGGTATAAAGCTGGTAGTAGATGCAGGATAAGAGCAATATGTACCAATTTTGAAGGAAGGAGGGATGGATATAACTACTAGTATTTGTTGGCATCTAGTAATGATAGGGAGATACTCAAAAATAGCCAATGATTTAAATAAATTGAGGTAGAAGGCATGAATGTGGAGTGAAATACATGAAATTTTAGTGATAATTTGTACAAATATATACTTATAAAGAGTATTACATAGGCAAGATAGTAAGTAAGAGATATAAAATGTGACATTGTGTATGAATACATAAAAAAACTTTGATATGCAACATAACATTTTGCATATGTTGAGCATAATGAATCTAAAGATTTTTCCATATGAAAAATAGAGAGTAAAGGAGAGAAAACATGATTTTAAACCTAAATTCATAAATAGATTTGAGTTATAACATAATGTGGATAACATGTTTATCATGATAAACATGAATATTTATCCATATGAGAGATAAAGAGTATCAAAAAGACATATTAAAATGTTGTGTCATTTTAGCCATAAATGTTGTAATATCATCCCTTAGTATGAAAAATAAGCATGAAACACAAAAAATGAAGATTTTTACTATCATATGATAAACTTCATCATTAATGTACATGATAGGGTCTATTATGGTTTCTTTATTATTTGAAAGAAATTTAAGAAAAAATTGTAGATAAAAGAACATCATTTTTGTAATTTGGCTATGGATGTAATGTGATAACTCAAAAGCAAAAGAGGACCTATTCTATGCAACCTAATATTTTGAATGATTTTTTCTAAAATTAATGTAATAATTTTTAAAACTTTAGAGACAATTTGTAGAATTTTTCTAAAAAAAATAGGAAAAATCAGAAAATATTTCTTAAATTAGCAATATATTTTTCCTACTATTTGGAATCAGTCTGTATGCAAGAAAGACATAGTATGTGAAAACTAGGGTTTTTTAAAAATATGTGGTACTTTTTCAAGTTATTTATATATTTATGATTTTTAAATTCATGAAAAATTAGGAAATTATGGCAAAAAATAAAAAATAATTATCCTTGGGTTTTTTAGGGTTTTTATGTGAAATTCAAATTAAGTCAGGTTCACCAAATGTTTTATTGTTTTTAGAATAATGGGGTTTTATTCCTAGTTAAATAAATATGTCCAAGAAAATTAAATAAATAAATAAGAGAAATCTAACTTATTTTGAATGATTCAGACTGAGACAAGGTCTAATATTTAAGGAGAAAGACTAGGAAACTATCAGAAAATGGATCTTGATGTTTATTTATAGATTAGTTAGGATAAATAAAAGTGGGACCCCTTATTTTTTTGTGTTCTAGTCATTTTATAACACTATTGTCTAGGTGGTCTGAGCTTTTTAGGTTCTATTTGGCAGGCCTGTGTTACCTTATCAGTGAAATATCAAAGCATGGAAGCCTAAGGAGAGTTTGGTGCATATATTTATAATATTTAAATCCATATGATCTATTTGTACTTGAAATTTAAGGGAAACATGTAAAATATAGAGAATGGGTTAGTGTGTAAAGGATACATTGGATGCACTTCACACCTCATGTGTGGGAACACTAACTACATACCAATACTCTGAGGAGGGATCAAGCTAATGTAGTTCTACCATTGAAGTGATTGGTGTAATTGTTTATGATAAATGAAAGTAGATGTTAAACTAGATGTACTTCAAATGGCTAAGGACTAGTGTAAAGGTTTGAATAATCTTGAAATGATCTTGGAAGGCTTGTATGTAGTGAATAGGGAAGAGTGTTTGAGTGTACTTGCTTTTATTATTGCTTCTTTCTTGTAAATGAGTGTTAACCCTTCTAAATAGTCTTCTAATGGCCTTTTTTATCAAAATTAATGATCATGGGTTAAATGAATTTTCATTAGGATAACAAAAAGAAAAGGATAAGGATCTAAAAAATTGTGACTATTAGGACTAATTTTGCACTTGGACAATAGTGCCAAAATTAGAACACTCGAGGTTTTAATGCTCATGTCCAAGTTGGACGCTATTGTCTAGAGGGAATGAGATATAGGGGAATGGATCTAGGACTAAAATATCTGCCTAGGTATATAAAGGTTAAGTCTAGAAGGTTGTGGATGACTAGTAATCAGTGAAATAATAGCCTAGAAGGGTTGTGTAAGCAATTAGGAAGAGCTATGGTTTGGGTGTCATTATCCATGCTTAAGTCATCCAATTTCACATTTTATATGACTACAAATGTTTAAATAATGATGAATGTAATATAATTAAATGTTTTAATAGTGATTCATGCCCCTCTCAATGGTTATGCTTCTAATAATTGGTATTAGAGTAGGTCCTTTGAAGGAGGCTTGATAGCTTGATTGTGATCCTAGAAGCACAAGATGGCTAATTATCTAAGGAAAGAGAATAAAGAGTTAATATCCATGGTCAAAGGTCTTAAATATCATATTAATCTTTTTTAGACAAGGATGAGTGACTCTAATTCTAAGGGTGATGAAAATTAGATGATCATTAATAATCTTAAATAATAGGCTACATCTTTTATGAAACATGAAGTAAATATGAGTCATTTTCAAACTAAGCTTGAGGAAATAGTTGAAGAAGTCAAAGAATATATAAATATCATCAAATATATTAGGATTAAACTAAATTATGTAAATAAAAATCTAAGTTTAAAAGAGAAATAATGTTCTAAGTTGAAATATGAGTTAAGTTTCTTGAAGGTAGAGATTGAGCAAATCAATTTCAATCTAAAGTCTTGTGAAGAAAGCATTGTGGTTCTGAAGGACAAAGGTAATAGGAGGGTAGATCAAGTCAGGCAATCCAATACATTTATATATTCAAACTCACTTTTTTGTCATTACTTTATGTGTCATAGGTTTGTTCATAAAGAAAAAGATTGTAGGTTGGTCATAAGGAATAAGTTATCATGCGAACATGGAAGAAGGAATAATAAGAGCAAAGGTAATTTTAGTAGTACTATTTTCTACAATTATCATAAAATTCATCATATATTTCTATTTTGTCCTATAATTAATGATAAAGGTTTAACTTGTATATGTATACCAAAGGTAATCAATGTTAATCACACTAGTCAAGAGGATGCGGTCATTGATCAAAAAGTTACTCACGAGGGTTGTGTTTTAGATCAAACAAAGGATAATAAAAATGAAAATTTTGAGGACATTGAGTCAAAATATATTATCAAACAATAAAAGGTTCTTGATAAGAACATTCAATCCTATGATAAGGACTAGGGTGCTCCATTGTTCTAGAGCTCCGTGAGAAGGGGTGTCTTTTCTAGGCTTCATAGAGACACCCTTCCATCAATGAGAAGATTATAACATCAAGGTATAACAAGGTATGATTAGTTGTTTCTCATAAATTTGTGTATAATTTAAGTTGAAAGCCATTAATATATAGATCTGAGTAAGCATGGAATGATATTAATTCACCAAATAAGCAAAAATATAGTAATATATCACAATGATATGGAAATACATCAAATATTATGAATAATATATAATTCAATTCAAGGGAGAAAACTCCCAAATGCTTCTAATAAGAATAGATACTCTAATATTATGATGAATAACTAACCGTACCTCCTATATATAGTCTAACAAGGTGATGTGACACACATAGGCCAAACTACTAAGCATATGAATGCATATAAAAATGTAAGATAATATGCAAAAGGGTTATGTAATCCACAAGTCGGCTACACATATCCTTATACAAACTAATGGTTAAGGGTGTAGCATTCCCCTCCCCTTAAAAAAATATTGTCCTCATTTTTTAATCAATCTTAGATGTTGTTTCATGAATGGTTCATCCTCATAGTTAGCATCTTCAAAAGACAAATTATTCCATTTGATTAGATACTCAATAATTAGTCTAGATCATAGTTGCTTAGTGTGCATTTGAAGGATTGTTTCTAGATCAAGAATAACCTTCCCTTCCTTATATAATTCTAGTAACTTAGTTTGAGTGGTAACTCTCTATCTAATGACCTTATTAAGGCAAGATACTTGAAATATTGGATGAATGTGAGTGGATGGAAGAAATTCCAACTTGTAGGCCACACAACCAATTTTTTTCAAGATCTAATAAGGGCCAAAAGACTTGGGAGATAAATTATTATTCTTTTTTATTACTTTAAGGACATTTGTTTATATGATTTCAAGTGAACAATGACCCAATAACTAGTTTTAAAATTCCTCTCACTCTTGTGTTGATCTCCCTATTATTTCATGTGATTTTGGGTCAAAGCTAAATTTTCATGCAAACTAGCAAGGACTTCATTCCGATGTTGAAGGTGTTCCTCCATGGCATGCACCTTTGGGTGGGCCTTCAAGGGTGAAGTGAGGGATGGAATATGATATCCATAAAATTCCATAAAAGGAGACATTTTGGATGAACTATAAATTGAAGTATTATACCACCATTCAACCAAAGACAACCACTAAACTTATTTATCTTGTTTATCTAACACAAATAAATGAAGGTACCCTTCAAGAAACTTATTGAATACCTCATTTTGTCCATAAGGTGATGATGATAGGATGATCTATGAGTCAATTGAGTTCTCAAACATGAAAATAATTCTATCTAAAATTTAGTAGTGAATATGGGATCTCAATCATTGAAAATAATCTTGAGAGTACCATGTAATTTTTAAACTATATTGAGGAAATCAGAAGCTACTGTACTAGACATTAATGGTTGAGATAAAGAACAAAATTGAGCATACTTTGTGAGTCTATCGATAATAACCATGATAACATTTCTACCTTTAGATTATGGTAACCCAGTAATGAAATCCATAGATACCTTTTCCCATCATTTACTAGGGATATATAAGAGCTATAAAAGGCTTGGGGTTTTAATGGTTTCACCTTTATTTTTCTAAAAAACCATATAATCAACCACATATTTCCATACATCCCCCTTGATTCCTTTCCAATAAAAATCCTTTTAGACTCTGTGATAGGTTTTCAAAAATCTTGAGTGATCATCAAGGGGGGACGTATGAAGTTCTTGAAAGATTTTCTATTTGAGAAGACAATTCTAACATGTAAAATTTTCAATCCCATCGAAACCCTAATGGATATTCTAAATCAATGCATGGGTAGTATTGTCATTACCCCATTCTTCCATTACTTCCTTGAGCCAATCTACCTGTTAAATGATCATGACACATAACAATGCCTCAATTGGTTCATCTCGCTTGGATAATAGATCAGCCACCACATTTTATTTTATTTTCTTGTAGACAATTTAAAAATCAAAACCTAACATGTTTTTCACCTATTATTGTTGTTCTTTAGAGGATAAAAATTATTCTAAGATATATTTAAGGCTATCATGATCAATATTTACCTAAAATTGATGACCCAATAGATAAGGTCTCCATTGTTTAAATGCATTTAGGATAGCCATTATCTATTTCTTATAGATGGGTTTGATCTGATTTTACCCCTTTAATTAATGAATTTCAAAGGAAATGGGCCTACCCTCTTGTATAATTACTGCACCCATACCATATCCATATGCATCACATTCAACCAAAAAAGTCTTAGAAAAATATAGATTCACCAATACCAAGATGGTGCATAGAGCCCGTTTCAGTTGTTCAAATGCCTTGGCATCTATATCAATCCACTAGTAGTCTTTCTTTAATAGAGAAGTGAGTGGTGTTTAAATACTACCATAGTGTTTGACAAACATATAATATTAATCAATTAGCCCTATAAATCCCCTTAGTTACCTAAGTGTCTTGGGAATCTACCACTCCATGATGGGTTGGAATTTTTTAGGATCAAATTTTTCTCCTTCATATGATACAATATGACAAAAATATTCTAATTCCCAAAATTCAAAAGCACATTTGGATGGTTTAGCATACAATTGATGTTTCTCAAGAACTAAAAGCACTTGTTTAACATGATGCAAGTGGTCTTCCCATTTTTTTATATAAATAAGAATGTCATCAAAAAACACAAGTACAAACTTTCTCAAAAATGGCCTAAAAACATATTCATCAAACTATAAATGGTGGATGGTACATTAGTGAGACCAAAAGGCAAGACCAAAAATTCATAATGGCCTTTATGAGTATGAAAGGATGTTTTAGGAATGTAGTCCTCATGGATCTAGATTTTATGATACACAGAGTGAAGATATAATTTGATGAAATAAACAATACCATGTAAAATATCTAACAAATAATCAATTATAGGAATAAGAAACTTATCTTTGATAGTGAACTTGTTGAAGTCTCTATAATCTAGGCACATCCTCCATGTTTCATCCTTATTTCACGCCATGAATACTAGAGAAGAATATTCACTTTAGCTATGGAAAATGGTTTTTATTTCCAATAACTCTTATACTATTTTTTTAAAATCACTCTTTTGGGCATATGGATATCTCTATGGTCTAATGTCAGGTGGCATACTTCTAGGAATGAGTCTAATGGCATGATCATGAGTATGGCTAAGAGGTATAACTTTTATCATGGGTCCAAAAATAACCAAATTCTCTTATAATATTTATAATAAATTAGGATGGGTAGACTCCTTAGTTTGTTTAACATCAATGGAAAATAAGCATGCCAAAAATCCTTCAACACATTTTTCAACATCTTGGTCATCTAATGTGAACTAACCACTTTTGGATATTTAAATCTTAATCCCTGTAGTTCCATTAGCTTGCCTTTAGAATAAAAATGCATGAACAGTTCATGGAAATTCATCTCAATAGTACCCAATGTGGTGAGCCATTATACTCCTAAAACAATGTTAGTCCCGCCCATAGGAATAGAAAAGATATGATAATATATAAAATAGTCTCCCATTACTTACTTAATACTATGTAATTTTATATAATAATTAATTGTACCACCATCTACAATCATGACTTGAAATTTTGGGGTAGGGTAGATGAAACAATTCAAATGAGAAACTAACTTATTGTTGATAAAATTATGTGTACTACTTGAGTCAATCAACACTATGACCTTTTATTTCTTAATGAAAACCACCACCTTAAGGGTTTAAGGATTAGAAATACCTACAAGGGCATGGTAAGAGATAGTAGGTTCAAAATCTATAGGTTCAAAATCTATAGCTTCATCCTCAGGTCCTTTAAAACCCTCACCAAATTCCTCTTCATCTTCTTCATCCTCATCGGCCACTTCAATGTATAATAAAATTTTTCTAGCACATCAATGACCTTTGCTCTATTTACTATGACAACCAAAACATAACCCTCTGGCAATCTTATCCTCATTTTTTTATGGTGTCAATATGGTAGGTTGAGGTCATGATAGAGTGGGGAAGGTGCATTCCCAACTAGTAGTGAAAGGATAATGTTTGATAATCTCTTTTTATTTTGACAATCATACCCTTAGTATAAATTTAGATAAAATTCTAATGTTAAACATACAAACCTCCAATTTAATACTATTTTTTAGTCCACCTAGAAAAAGGTCAATCATATTTACCTTAGTGATATTCTCCACATGTAAGGATAGATTTTGAAATTGATGAATATAATCCTTTAATATTATTATTTGTCATAGTTTAACTACTTTATTAAAGTAGTTTTCAGAAACATTATCTAAATAGTGAGACATCAATTCATTAGAGAATACTGACCATGTAATAGCAGTATCAATCTTCTTATTTTGAGTGTAAAACCAATGATACCAAATTAATATCTTAGGTTCTAATATAGAGATACCGAAACTACATTTTGAGAGCAGGGAATTTGGTCTAGATCAAATATATTTTCAATTTAGGTGATCCAAGTGAGTGAATCCTTACCATAAAACTTGTACACATCTACTTTTAACAACATCAATTTTACCCCTATATTGGCAATGTTTATATTGAGATGAGGAGGACTAGGAGGAAAATGTGGAGGGTTATTGAGTCGTAAATGATATGACATTGTATCCAATTGTGTCATGATATATCATAACTTATTGTTCATGCCATTAATCTCCCCTTGCATTGATGGTATTTGAGTTTGGACTTGCACATCATTTTACATTAGGCCATGTAGATTTATATAAATTTGAGAAATCATATTAGATGATTTAGAATCCATGTCATCCCCTAAAGGATTTTTAGGTGTGTCTTTCCATTTCCCCCATGTATGAGTGTTAGGACTAGCCATACGAAATCTTGATGGTGAACCTTATTTTATACCATTAACCTAACTTTGACCACAAATATTTTTAAATATGTTAGACTCAAATCATGTATATCCAATAATAAATCCCAAACTAATTTTTTCCTAGGTTTCCAAAAATGTATATAAATTAAAAAAAAATCTACAAATTATGAGATATGGAGTGAATTAATGAAAACCCCTAAAATGGAAATAAATTTTTAAAAATAGATCTAAATGAGCTAAAATTTTAATGGAAACATAATTTAATGATTTATCAACTCTAGTAAAAAAAATTAGAGAAATTCATAACCATTTGTGAGATATATCCAAACATCAAGATCTAGGGTTTTGGACCTAATTATGGCCCAAGTCAAAGCTTTGATACCACTTGGAATGATATTAATTCACCAAAAAAAATACAAAAAACATATCATAATGATATGGAAATATATCATACATCATTAATAATATATAAGCCACATTGAGGGGCCAACCTCTCAAATTCTTCTAATAAGAATGAATACTCTTGCATGATGATGAATAACAAACCCTACCTCCTATATATAGTCTAATAATGCCATGTCCCATCCATAGGATAACATACTAAGCATATGAATACATAGAGAAATGTAAAATAATATTCTAAAGGGTTATGTAGGCCATAAGTTAGCTACACATATCCTTAGACATGTCAATGGTTAAGGGCATAGAAAAGCATGAGAGACCTAATGTGAAGGCACAAGCTTGGTAGCTTATTGAGATGAGTAGTAAGAGATTTGTGTGAAGAAGGTTGGCTACATGTAAGATTGGTATGATGTAATTTGACATGTGAATGAGGTTTTTATAATAATACATGATATTTTATGGCATGACCATAGTCTAAGTATAATTGGTAGTCCTAGGCCTAGTGTGTAGAGAGACATAATGAGTCTTGATGAGGTGTCAAGAGGAGTTCTCAAGGTTATTGGATATAATGTGAGATTTGAAAAAAGTGTAAGAGGTTGATTCAATAATTCTTATTAATTTTAAATTCTTGAGATGAAGGAGAAATAAAAAAATGTTTTAAGGTCTCCTGTGTATGAAAAATGAAGGTTTTTGAGCTTGAGAAGCTTTTTCTTATGCTAATTGGAACGTGTGATAGATGCATGGGAAGGTGATATATTTGGAAGAGATGGAAAAAGGTTCTAAGAAGGTTTTCCAAGTATTAAGAAGTGGTTTCAAGGACATATTTTTATGAATAAATGCTAAGAATTAAAACTAATCGAAAATCCTCTCAAAACCCTCATAGTGACCCGATTGGAAAATTCTTGTAGGAAAGTGTAAAAAATGATTTGGTAGGACTAGTATGATGTTTTTGAGGGTATTGAGTAGAATATATAGAAAAACCCTTATTTATAAAGAACTTTGTATAATAGGAAGGGTTGATTGAGCCAATGCATGCAAGTGGATGGATGGCAAAGGTCAAGACTTTTTTTATTGTCTATTATGTTATTTGGGAAAGTTATAGCCTATGTGTTAACTATTTTGGTCACTCCAGTTGACCTATTTTTGGATTTATAGCTAAAATAGGTAGATAGGGACATTTTACATAGTTATATAGGGTTCTAAGTCACTCAAGGTGAGTGTTATAAGTGTTTGGAGATATTATTAAGGTAATATAGTTTCTATAGATTCATTATATATGATAAAATTTATCTTAGATATGAAGATCAAGCTCAAATTTTTGAAAAACAAAGATATGTGGGTTTTAAGTTATTTTATGACTACAAAAACTAGGTGTGATTTCATGAATAAAATGACTATATCATGACCTATGAAATTTAGTATGTGTTAGAGGGATTGAGTGCAATGTTTTCTTCAGCATATATCATTATTACAATGTATGGTTAATCTCTAGGACTAGACATGATCAACAGTTTTTGACTGTGTAAAAACCTAGTATGATTTTTTTTTGATGAGGGTTTTAACCACAACAATCTCATAATGAGGTAACCTCTAATGTTTTAATATCTCAATGGAGGTAAACTCCACTCCAAGAAATGACTTGTAAGTATTTGGCCTTAATAACTAGTTGATGGAATAGAAATTAAGGCATGCAAGTTATTACTAAGGTTTTTTGGATGGAGGGGTGGTCTATAAAAAATAATTAAAAATCTATATGAATTGGTGGGTGGAGGTTACTGATCTAGAGTGGGTAGGTCTCAAACTAAACTCAAAAAAGAGGGAAGGGTAGAGAGAAAAATAAATGTTCTATGGCTTTAGGAATCACTTCCTCAATTGGTTTCTAAGTGGACAAGTTATTTCAAAACCTATGCCTATTGATAGCATTTGTTTCACACACAAATTTAGACTAGGTTAATAATTCTAAGATGATATTGGTAAAGGAACCTCACATGCCTCAATAAAAGGTTTTTCTTTTTAGAGAAGTTGTTACATATTCTTGATTAAAATATTATTGCTCGAGCTTAGTGAGGTATCTAATGAATCTATTGCACATTCATAAAAAAATTATTGAATGAAAGCACTTAGATACACTTAATAATATGAATAAATCAAATTAATTTCCAATAATCAATGTAATTTACTAATACCTCAATAGTTGTTGCACATATAAGACTAGCATATCAATTAGGACAAGAGAGAACCAATTCAAATATTTTACACATTAAGATTTATTGAATCATACAAATAAATAAATAAAACCTAATTAAAAAAACATTGGAAATAAAATATAAAAACACATGAGTTGAAAATCAAAATTGCTTCAGTTTTTATATATTAAATATTTTTTGACCCTTCCAAACTGTGGGTTATACATGTTTAAATATAATTTGGGAACGGGTCACCTCATCCTCCAAGTTCATGTGAGATATATTACATGTCATAATTATAAATTTAGTTATAACTATGGTTTAAGAACTGTATAGATTTATCTTGCATTTGTTAATAGTTTAAGTTAGCCTTTACAAAATCATGCAACATGTGCATGTTTACAAAAATGATTTAGGCAACTTTAAAATATGGTTTAAATTATAATACCACTATAAATATAGAATATACACCACTACAAAATGTTCATGAAAAATAATCTTGGCCTTTCATGGTTGCATTGAGGTTTAGTTTGTTGCATGGACTTTAGTTAGTGTAGTGACTTTAGCCTATGACGTGAAATTAGAAGTAGTAGCTTGAGTATACTCCTTAGCCTCTATCTTAATATATAACTTATGTGAAACATCATGATGATATTTAATTATCTCCATGTTCAAAATAGATTATTTGTGTACCCTAACAACTCATCTTAGGAGATTGGCATGATCTATCTTAGTTGTCTAGAATTTGATATTGAATTTAAACTTTAGTCACTTTCTTTCTAGAAAATCTTAACTCACACTCTATGTCCTCCAAGGGTACTCCTTGTATACATTATTTGAAGTTGTATATGTCCTCCTAAATAAGGTGATCAAATTTAATCTTATTTATCAACTTCCTTGTAGCATGTTTTCCCTTGGATAATTTCAAATCATTACAAATTTGAATAATAAGGGCCTCATGCTCTTGATACTAAGGGAGCAAATCCCTAGATACTATCAACCATTCCCTAGCCTCCTCCATCTTTATGACCACCGAGTTGAGTGCATTGGATGCCTCTAGTGCTATCATAAGATCTAAATGGATATAAGCCTTATCAATTGTATAAACAATTAACATCTTAGATTTATTACCATCTAACTTCAAAGAATTAAATAATTCATGAGTACTAGTAACATGTGGGAAAAATTTAGACTATGTAAAATCTAATGCTTCCAAATAATTATAATGCTTTAAAGCTACCTCTTAGACCTCAGCTTCAATTCTAGATGTTATATCCACCATCTCATTTTTCTCTTTCAATTGCTCTAACTCAACCTCTAATACCTATCTAATCAGCTTTGTGCCCTTGTGGATTACCACCATGGCATCTATTTTTGCTTTGGTTAGAGATATGAAGTCTACATTATAGGGGGATTGCCATAATTGCATATTTTATATTTTATTCAAAGAGAAAACCTATTACCTCTCTTAAAAAATTGATTCTTGACCAACATCAGCTTTTAACTTCCTCTTCCTCACCCTCTGAATGCTTCTAGATGGTTTGTCAAACAAAGTTGTAATAGAGGGGAGATTTATTATTTTGAATCTAGGAAATTGAGAAGTATTGGACCTTAAGTATATGGACCATGGAGGAATTATAAAATTTTTGAGGTCTATCTCCTTTGTGTTTTTGACTGCAACCTCTTCTTTAACTTCATCATCAATTTTCTACTTCTTTATTGCCCAAAAAAATTTATTAGGAAAAGAAGGACAAATAATCTTAAACCAATACAAAACTACATATTAGGAAGTGGATGGATTGTGATCACTAGTGTGTTTACCCTATTTCCCTTACCTGAACTAGTGACAATGGTATTCTATGATCAAGTGGTGGATGGCAAGGGGAGAGTGATTTAGGTGGATTAGACATGGAGATATGGAGTGGCCATGGAAGACTCAACCTTCCTAGATACCCTCTTCCTCTTCAATGATATGACCATGGTAGTTCCAAAAGGAATACTATAAGTGGTCATGATATAAGTGGATGGTATGGCAATGGAAAATGGATCAATGGTGGTGAAAGGTAGAGCAACAGTGGTAGCATATTTCTCAACCTTTGGGGTGAGTAGTGGAAATGAAATAAAGAAGAAGAGGAAGAAGATTTGAATGTATCATCATAAGTATAAGTGACAAATTCAACCTTAATAATTTTTTAGATAGATGAAATTGACACAAAACCAAAAATGGGAATAAAAGAAGAGAGTAAGTGGTCTCTAAAACCTTTGTACTTGTAGTGTCCTCCACCACTAGTGATTTTCCATTGTCACCCTTAAGGTTTAGAGCCTCAATAGTTTCCAATTATGTTTCTTCATTATAATCTTCTTCTTATTTTGTTTCCACTTATGCTTATTGAGGCATGGTAGGAAAATTGTGTGATCGCTCAATTGTAGGATTACTTGTAAGGGGAGTCCTAGGATTCTTCTTATAACTAATGGTAGTCTTAGGTTTTAAGGAGGATCCTTGATGGATTGAGTTAAATGATTTATCTATGGATAATGATGAAGACATAGATCCTTATATATAGTGGATAGTTATAGGAATTTTAATTTTAGTAGTAGGTGGGAGCTCTTGTCCTTTCTCTTCCTCATCAGAAGAATCTAGATTGATGGGGTCTCCTAGAGCTCCCATAGGATCAGGTTCACTCACCCTTTGTTCATTCTTGATATCCTTTATCTTGAAAGGAATATATTATGATGGATCTCCTTTCTCCTTGGATTACTCTATTATCTAGCCTTTCTAAAAGTTTGAGTGTCTCCACCCAATAAAGAGTGACATTCTACCATGTAATTCCTTCATAGTTATTGAACATTATTTTTGAATCACCCTTAAGTGATCCTCCTTCAAACCATCAACCGTTACCCTTTACAATGCCTCCTCATCATTATGTGCATTTATGAAAAAAATTCATAATTGTAACGGACATGCTGGTAGGGGATATTAAGGCCCGAAATATGCTTTTGGATGGTGCCATGAGGATACTGGTCCCTATGTGTTACTATGGGAAAATGGAAACTCTTATTTTTACCACCTATATCTTAGAAGTATTTCCTCATTATGTAAACCATTATGTCAATAAAAATATGGTGGCCATAAAATGTACTCTTCTTATTTTTAATTAGGTCTTCCTCTATGCTCCACCATAATTCTAAATTAGTTTCTTGCTTAGCCAATTTGTCAAGTATATATTTTGGGAGACATAAGGGATGAACCTTGTGTCCATAGATCATGATAACAATGTAATTAGGATACAAAAAATAATCACCTCTGGAATATAGTGTCTTTATGATGTTTGTTCTAAATCTAGGCATTTGAGACCCATGGATTACAAACCAGACTTGAGGATAAACATCCTCAACAATCCTCACCATGTTCTTGGTATAAGTATAGATATGAAAAAATTGTAAATGATCATAAATTCAATTCTTGATGCATTCGATGGTTGGGATCCATAGCTCACTAAGGACATTATAAATTATTTCCATGATATCATCTATAAGATAAGACATCATATAGAAATAAAGCTCTAGAGTGGACCACTTATCCTTATGAATGATTTGTTCTCTCAGTTGGTAGCTTATTATTTAACCTAAGTGAAATGTTGCATCACTGGTTAGCATCATATGAAATAATGGTACCCATTCCAAATTGAGGAAATGGATGTCAGGCATTCTATAGATTTTATTGAGCAGTGTCATGCTAATTTTCACTCCCATCTTGAACTTATTGATTGGAGTGGGATTATTTTCTTTGTATTCCATGTTTTCCTTAGGGAAAAGCCATGAAGTCAACACCTTTTCCATTGTATTGTCCTGATTCCATGAAACCAAACTATGCTTGTTAAAATAATAATATGGTACTGGTAAGGATAAATACCTCTAAAATTTTTCTCCAAAGATGCACATGATGATTTCTTTATTATCCATATGGTAAAGAAATGCATCTTGCATAACTTTGTCTTTGAAGAACAGGTATCGAATGAGGTCAATGCATGGTATCACCTTGGGCTTGGCCATAGATAAATGTAATCCCTATCTCTTAAATGATAGTAAGTCTATGATGAATAGTAGTTCTAAGGGAGATAAATTTTTATACAATGAAAGTATATTGATAGAATCAATAACATCCCATAATTTAGAATAATTTTCATACCTATTGTTGAAAATGTTGACATCAAAAATGTATTTGTGAATTCTATGGAATCCTTAATAGAAAATGGTGATGAGGGTAGTGCTCCCCTAAATGGTTTATATGAATATGTCATTGATATTATGTAAAATTGGAAGCACTTATAGTCTTATTTGTGATCGGTGAAAAATTTTCCTTTACACTAGTTACTAGCTTTCTTACAATAATTTCATAAGTAGCTAGGGGTTTTTTCACACATGATAGTAGTTGAGATAGAGTTCATTTATTTGAAAACAATGAAGACTTCAATGGTTGCACATCTTATTTATAGATTTAGCATTAAATTCTAGTTTGTCTGTTATAAATTATCAATGTTCACTTATTTTGTATTTTCTACATTGTTCAAATCTCTCATTAGTTTTAGTTTGTAGGTAGTATTAACAAATATTATGAAGTATTTTGTATTTATCATCTAAGTATATCAATATTTTGGCATTTGGGAGTTAGGAATCAAGTATTGTGTTGGGACCAGGTTTTACAAAAGACTCAAATAAAAATCTTGAAGAACAAATTCCATCAAATAAAATGCTTGAACAAAATTATCAAACAAAAAGTTCAAACAAAATCTCCAAAGTGTACATAAATCTTATAATCCATCAGATAATTTGTCTGATACAAAAAATTTGAAGACCAAAAATCCATTGGACAAAATGTCTTAACAAAAAATCCAAAGATCTAATTTCAAATAAAAGATAAGTCATTTGAGAATAATTATTTCAGATAAAATGTCCACTACAAAAAATCTAAAGACCAAATCTATTTGGAACAAAAGTTTTTAAGATCAAAAAAGTCCCAAACAAAAGGCTCGATGCATAAATGTTGAATAAGATCTTGAATAAATCCCTATAAACAAATGCAGAATAAGCTTTTGGAAAAAAAACTTGATATAAAATACCCAAAGACCAAACTTGTCTGACAAAATGTCCAAACAAAATTCCCAGATGAAAGGCCCAATTAATAAGTTTCCAAATAACTTTCTCCAAATAAACTAATTCTCAAAAAACTTGCATAGTTCATAAACTTTTGAAAAGGCATTAATAGAGTTAGTCCATGAAATACATAATACCGTGATTTTTTCTTCTAAGTATAAATATTAGGGATCAATCCTTTCAAAAATTTACACAAACATATAGAATAAAGGCTCCAAAAAAAACCAAAATATGAAAAAGTGGGTCCCCGTTTCTGCAAGAATAAAAATGGGGATATTTGCTATAAGAAATGGAAAATTATAGGAGGAATACTCATGAGTATTTAGGAATCAAAAATTTGGCTAGTAGTCTCAAATCAAACATGAACTATGCCATAGAAAGTATTAAAATAAAAAATATGAAAGAGACTCCTAAGTAGATTCACACAACATACTTGCTTTCTTATCCTTGAATTTGTGTGTGCTAAAAGTGAAGTTGATTTAACCCTTATTATGATGAGATTTTCAAAGGATTGATGAAGTTGTAGGTATTTTATCTTAAATCTCATTAAATTAATGGAATCTCAGGCATTGATCTACTACCATCCATGAGTCCATATCCCCAATAGAGATACCTTAGGTTCCCTCTCTTCGCTTTCTTTAATTTTCTTGATCATGATGCATGATATGTTGACTTTATTTCATCATGTGAGCCTTTTGATTTTATTTAGATATTTTATTAACTTGATTTCTATTTTGAACTCATTAGTTCTTTTATTATTTTAATTTTCTTTTATTTTAATGGAAAGTGAAGAGTTGGAACCCCTGTGAGCTAGTATGGTTATAAAGTAAATCATTACCAGAATGTCCCTACTAGCTACATCTATACCAATAATTATCACTTCCAAAAAGTATTTAATGTAACAAGTTTTTTTGATCCAATGAAATAATAAAAAAATTTAAATTCATATGAAGTACTTGAGAGAAACATCCACATACTTGGTAAAAGTATCCAACTTTGACACAATCTAGAATGGTTCATGATTACATACCTACATCTTGAAGACTTTAAACATAGAAATATACCCAATTTCTAAATAGGTCCCAAGTTATGACTCACTTCTTAAATTTAACCTTTCTCTAAAAGTATATTTAATCATAATATAAGGGCTTAGTTGGTTTTCATTTTATCTTTGTTATATCAGAACAAAAAATAATTCAGATTGCCACAGAAAGAAACAAAACAACTAATCTAGAAATTATTAAAATGTAAACCTATTAAATCTAGAAAGTAAACTAAGAAAAACACCTAAGATAAGAAAACAATAAACTAAACTAAGGAAACAAAACAACAAATCTGATAAAGTAGGAAACTAAACTAATAAAAAAAATAATTGATCAAAGAAATCAAGAAACTAAACTAAGAAAACAAAAAAACTAATCTAAGAAAGTAGGAAACTAAACTAAGAAAACAAAACCTATCTTAAGAAAGCAAGAAAATAAACTAAGAAATTGAAACCTATCCTAAGAAAATAGGAAAAAAAAATATAAAAAAATAAACCTATCGTAATAT
The DNA here is from genome assembly GCA_037957365.1 of Torreya grandis. Taxonomy (NCBI): domain Eukaryota; kingdom Viridiplantae; phylum Streptophyta; class Pinopsida; order Cupressales; family Taxaceae; genus Torreya; species Torreya grandis. Next base: position 1,184,264 of record JARHVA010004093.1, on the reverse strand, counting down.
TACCTATACTATGCTTTTTCATCAGTCAGGGGTACCTTAGGATGGTATAGCCATGAAGTAATACTTCATAAACTATCTATTGACTAGATATGTGAGTTCATTTCCATATAGGTCTTTTATATAGTAACTTAAGTGTGTATAATGACACCTAACCCTTAGGCCCCTATTGCTTAATCTAATGACCCTCATAGGCATCTTTTCACTAATTCCTAGTCATCCATAGCCTTCTAGACCTAGTCCTAGCTCACCTAGACTACTCTTTCCAAGACAAATCAATCCCATAAGTCCTATCTAATTAGGAAAATAGAGAGACACTAACACTATAGCACTAGTGCTACTTTTTTCCACTTTTGGAATTATTATACAAGTCCATTTTTGTCCTTAATAATCAATTTCTTTGGGTTCCCCATCCTTTTTCTTGTCATCTTAATGTGAGCACATTCAACCCATGACCAATAGATCCCTAAAAAATACCATTTAAAGATAATTTGGAAAGGGTGGGAAAATATCACTAAGGAAGCAAGAATATAAGCAAGACTACTTAATTAATCTTCCCTATTCTCTACACACAACTAGCTAATGCACTTACAAGCTAATTAAAATCCTTACACCATTCTTTAGCCACCTCAAGCACATCTAGTTTAGAATTTTGCATATTAATACACTCAATTGTAAAAATCACATCAAGTGGGAGAACTACATATGGATTGATCCTTCTTTATAGTATTGGTATGTAGGTAGCGTGCCCACACAAGGGGTGTGGATACATGTCCAATGAATCTTACACACACTAACCACCCCTCTTGATCAAATTGGTCAAAGTACAATAGAAGATAGGGTTTGAATAGAGAATCTAATCTATAAGGATCTCTACTAACTTCCAACTATTGAAACTTTTTAGACATGGTCACATAGACCTAGTGAACAAAACCCATAAAGCTTAGATCCTTAAGACAATAGTGGTAGAGGTGGACTATAGTGCTAGTGCCACTCTTATCCACTTTTAGTGATCTTATCCAATAAAAAAATGAAGTTCATATCTCAATTTCTGATAGTTTCCCAATCTTACATAGTGAGTATCAGACCTTGTTTTAGTTGTATCAGCCAGTTTCCAACTAAGTTTGATTTTATACCCTTCATTACTATTCTTAGAAAAGTCTAAATTTAAATTAATTTACACAAATTAGTAGCTTAATTAATTCATATTTATTTATTGATGTTACTACTCAGAACCTTTAACTAAATTAGGAATAATACACCAATATTCCCAAAATTATTGAATCATTTGGTGAATCTAACTTCATTTGTGCATAAAAACCCTAGAAACCCTGAAGTAAATTTCCTACTGATTTTTCCAATTATTTTTTTACTTTTTACCTACATAATAAAATCATAAATTAGCATTAAATTTTAAAATTTTATAGTAATTTTAATATAATTTTCTTTCAAACCCTAGTTGCCCATACTAGGTCCCAATATTTTCCCAATAATTTTTTGATTTTTTACTAGCATATTCAAATCAAAAGATCAATTCAACTTTCAAAATCTAATAGTAATTTTAAAAATATATATATTTAAAAAAAAAACCATATTTTCATCTACTAGGTCTTGTTAACTCACAAATTTTCCAATAAATTTTTGATTTTTTACTAACATATTTAAATTAGAAATTCACTTTAAATTTCAAAATTCAATAGTGATTTTTAGAAACATTTATTTTTCAAAACCCTAATTGCATCTTCTAGGTCTCTTTAAATCATATATTTTCCAATAAATTTTTGATTTTTTACTTGCATATCTAGCTCAAAAATTCACTTTAATTTTAAAATTTTATTGTAAATATTAAAATAATCATCTTTCAAACCCTAGTTGCATACAATAGGTCTTATTTCTTTTGAGATATCACCTTACATTCTAAACTCAGATTGAAAAAATGGATCTCACTTATTTACAAATATTTCTTGCATTTTTAGCAAATAATGAGACCATACATGGTCCTATCACGTACATGAATGATGAAGTTTACCATATGTTAATACAAAGCTTCATTATTTGTATTTATTGATTATTTCTCATAATATGGGATGATATTAAGAAATTCATTGTTACACATAATACGATCCCTCTCCTTCAAAGAAATTTTATTTGTCTTTAATACAAGGTTTTATTACTTACTTTCTATTTCTCATATGGGAAAATTTTCAAGTTTATCATGCTAAACACTTTACAAACATCATAGCACATGTCAAATTTTATTATGAATTTTTTCACCAATCCATGCTTTCTATCTTTCGTATGTAAAAATTTTCAAGTTTATCATGCTAAATAAGTTATAAATGTCATATCACATATCAACATTCTTTATGCATTAATGCATAATTCCATACTCTCTATCCCAAACTTGTTATCTCTCATTTGGAATTCTCTTCATGAACATATTGTTATACAACTTATAACTCTAATTACATGAATTTTATCCCACATGCATGGTTTTTACCTAGAGGATCCATTTCATAAGCTAACAAACACCTATGAAATTTCAATCTCATATCTTATGCAAAATAAACCATTTCCTTCTCCTCCTCTCCCTTCAGAGTGTGATAGCTACTTTCCCTCTAGCCAGGTCCATGTTATCACCCCTCCAAAAGGTGAGGTAACCTATACTATTATTTATAATGCATACATTTATCCTATAGCTTCTTCAAAACCTCTTCAGCATATGTGCATACATGTTCTTTCAAAAGCAACTAGAGTTTGCACTAGTGAGACTCTAAGGGATCAAATCACTAGTGTGAGAAAGTTAATTTTAGATTTAAAAATGTAAAATTAGCTATTACATGAAAATATCACATTCAAAAAATAGATTATAATACAAAAGCCTCAAAGGCACCCTAGTGTCAATCATGTATATGCACCTTCACCTAGTCAATTGGTTACAAGCAATGTTACATATCAAAACAAGATGTCACAAATAAATTCAAAAATCAAATAAGAGCTCAAGTGAGGTACTAAGGTAAATGATTACATATAAGCTGATCAAACTACCTCTTCTACATCTAGTGAGAAGATCTAGATATTATTTTACATATCATAAAATGTATGGACATCACATGGATTCATGTTTGACATTAAAAAATGTATACAATAGATAATTATTAATAAGTACCCTATACACAGTCAATCAGTCAATCAATCTATAGTGACACATGAACACATTCATAAAGGGTCAAATTTAAAAATAATAAAAAAGTGGTTACCAAAGCATAACTCATAATAACAAAAGGATGAAAAAGCAAAATCTGATCAAGAAACAATGCCACAAGAATAAATAAATCACAAAAAATATGAAAATATACCTCTCCAAAATGAGGATCAAATTTTAAAGCAATATGGGTTTGGTTAAAAATATCTATAATAGTTTTATTATCAAGGTCAAGGGTTGGGCAAGCAGCGTCAAGTCATCACTACTCCTATTCTAGAAATTGATAATGTTTGTCACTAAGGTTTGGGATTTATTGAACATCCTAAGGCAAATAATTCATAGACACAATTTATCAAAGGAACATATCTATATACAAGAAGAGTCAACACTAGCATTTCATTGGTTAAAATCAATATGATAACGATGAATGGAACAATATAGGTTATTATTATTTCCAAGATATCAATAATGAATCTAAATATTTAGAGTTATATTCATAGCCATTCTCTCATGCTACATAATCACACACTATTCCTTTGTTTGATACAAGACACCATGATAGGGAATCTCCCATGAGACTCATTAGTTAATATTGTTTATTTTAATCATTTATTGTACATAATCTTCCTGTGATTGATTGTACAAAGTGCAATATTCTAAAATACAAAAACATTAACAAAATATCAAAAATTCAAAAAAATTTAAACATTCCACAATAAAAAAAACATACAAATAATTAAAAAACACCAAATATATTTCAATTGTATACATCATCCATGCTTTACATTTCTACTATCATGTTAAACATACATTTGTTGTTTTATGTTATTGTTTTTCGATTTATCTACATTACCATACTTCACTTGATATTCTTTGAGTGTGTGTAGTGACATATATCTCTTTGATTGCTTCACTCTATCCATTAAGGGTGTATCCTAATTCTACATGGAGACACACATTGATATACATACCCACTAGGGGTATCTTCTACATGACTACACCATCCAAGTTATGTCATTCCTACACCATACACTCTGCTTATCATGTTAATGTACATTATTTATAAGCTTACATAGATTACTATATTAACATCTCACTGGTATGTAAGACTTGTGTATTTCTTAGCATATACCTAGTCTTGTACTAACATGTCTTGCACACTTTCCATATTGATTTGATTAGTTAGATGAAATTATATTTCTAGTTATTACATACTTTCCTTTCTTGCTTTACGTAGATAGATTATTTGTATTTCTCAATTTTTGTTTTATCTCCTATATGTGACTTAGGAAATTTTCTAATGTCCTTTAATTATATTCATGTGTGTACCTTAGGACATTTTCTAATATACTTTTTCTGTACTCTTATATTATTTTGGCCCTTGTGCCAACCCTTGCTTGTTTCAATTATATGTGGAATTTAAAAATTCCTTGTATGTTTGATTTCCAGTTTGAGTGACATTTACCCATGTACCTTGTTCACTTGGCCCCTTGGCCATTTTTGTATTTTTCTTACTTCTTTCCTTGTGTGCTTATTGCTTGTTTGCTTCTCATTGATTGCAATGCCATGATCCACATCATGGCTTACCTTACATTCTTGGATTCCATGATGGACATCATGCTATATCCTTCCAAATAACAACTAATAACTAACCAAAATTTCATTATTAGTTTATTACATTATACATGTTATATCCATCTAGGCATACCCCTGTTGATCTAATAATCTCTCAATACCAACCATGTTATATCTTGAGATATCTTGTTAATTATCATTACTATATCATGTATCTTTATAGCATAACACACTTGTAGAGCTATTTATTTTGAGGGAAATTATTATAGGGTCTTCATTTTTACCCTCAAAAGAGGGGGAAAAAATAGGGGTTTTTTCATAGAGATTAGAGCTCATAATGGAGCAAAATTTAGTGCACCCAAAATAGCAAACAGACATCAAAATAGTCAACATAGGTCAGGCAGACAATGAAAATATTAGAATAGTTACTAAATTTATCCCAAGACAATAGCACCCAACTTGAACTATAGTTATATTTCCACTAGTGTCTAATTTTGGCACTCTTATCCAAATAATAGAAAAACTAGATTTTCTATAAGTAGGCAAAAAAGTAGGTTCGATTATATTTTTATACAGCTAGAATAATTAAAAATAAAAAAAATAGTATACTTTCACTTCGAGAATCCAAATATAGGGGGCATCATGCATGATGTGATTTCTCTCATTTCTAGTTTTAGATACGATAGTTGATATGATGATTAGATTAAAATCCTTGTTTTAGACACCAGTGATTGGGGGCAATGTGCACAACACATTTGTTTTATTTTCGTTTCGAGCTCAGTATTACCTAGGAATTCTTAGTAGTTACATGTATTATTCCATCTACAAGTGGTTGGCATCATTTTTGAATGGATTTCATAGAATCCTAACTTCCACATTCCTGAGTTCCTAAATGGATTTCATATAAACCTAGTGCACCAGTTTTGAAGTGGATTTCATATAGGCCTAATCTTTATATTTTTGAATAGTCAAGAGTGGCCTCATTTATAGCATACATTTAGCTATCCATGCCAATATTATTAGATCAAAGTGCATTCATGGGCTTCAATATCCATCTCATACTACACACATTTCATAATGGTATAAATTTATAGCTTCACGTCACAGGGAAATGATGGAGACAAATGACTAGCTATCCTTTATATTCTTAAGCCCCTTATTTAGATGGATTGGAAACATGGTCCAAACATTGATTAACACATGCATTATCACCTAGATTTACTTAGTAGTAGACAATGGATCCAAAGGGCTAACCTTTGCATTCTTGAGCTACTTTTGTGGAACTGAGCACTCAACTCCCTCTATGATATTACTCTTGGTAAAACATCATCTAGAATTACTCAACATCACTTATCATCACAACATGTTTAGTATTGGTCCCCATACTCAGTTAGGTGTTTTCATTCTTTTCTCTGCCTTTCTCTCTTGTCCAGCCTTGTACATTCTTATTTTAGATATAGTGTATCTAGTAAGAACCGATATACTCTATATTTTTGTTGTATATTTTAAATTTATATCATGATCTCTCTATGAACACCTAACATAAAATAGCCTCATGATCTTCACCTTTGTAGGTAATTTTAATTATCTTTCTATTATTTATTTATCCTAGTATTTTATTTTACTATATCACTAGAATAAACGGAACAAATGAGTTATATAAAATGTGAAAAATGGTAACTTGAGTGTGGATAATGACACCTAACCCTTAAGTTCATATTAATTTCTCTCATGACCCTCATAGGCATCCTTTCATTGATTCCCAGTCATTCATCACTTTCTAGACCTAGTCCCACCTCACCCAAACTATTCTTTCCAAGACAAATCAATCCCCTCAAGTCCCATATGCTCATGAAAATCATGACACACTAGGATTATAGTGTCGGTAAAACTCCTATATGCTTTTATTGTTATTGTCTAAGTCCATTTCTAGCCCCAATGTTCAATTTATTCTAGTTCTCAATCATTCTCCTTGTAAGCCTAACATGAGCACATCCAACCCATGAACAATAAATCAATATAAAATAGCATTCAAAGATCATTTGTAAAGGTTGGGTAAATATCACTAAGCAAGCAAGAATACAAGCAAGACTACTCAAGCAATCTTGCCTATTACTTACATACAACCATCCAATGCACTTATAATTTAATTCAAATCCTTACAGCAGTCCCTAGCCACCTCAAGCACATCTAGTTTTAGCATTTTGCATATTCATACACTAAATTTCATAAATTACATAAAGTGGGATAACTACATATGTCTTGATCCCTCTTTAGAGTATTGGTATGTAGGTAGCATGCCCACACAAGGGGTGAGGATCTACATCTAGTGAATCTTATATAGACTAACCCCCCTCTTTTTCAAAATTAGTCTAAGAATAATGGAATAAAGATACAATATGCTCTATAGGGAGCTCTATTGAATTATAACTACTAAAACTTTGTGGATAGGGTGACACAGAGTTGGTGAACAAAACCCAAAAAACCTTAGATCCTCTACACAATAGTAGTAGAGGTGGATTATAGTGCTAGTGCCACTCTTGTCCACTTGTATTGCTCTTGTCCAATCAAGAAAATAAGTTTAAATCCCAATTTGGGATAGTGTCATAGTCTTGCACAATGAGTATCAGTCCCTCTCTCAGTCATATTAGTAGGTTTCTAGGTAAGTTTTATTTTATCACTTTCATTACTATTTTTAGAAAAGTCTAAATTGTAATTAATTTACACAAATTAGTAACTTAATTATTGCATATTTATTTTATAATTTTATTACTCAGACCCTTTAACTAAATTAGGAATAATACACCAATATTCCCAAAATTGTTAAATTAAATGGAGTTCTTTATTTCCTAGGATATTTTAAATATGATATGGTCCAATCCATAGTGGAGAAAATTTGTCATGTTATCCTTTATTTTCATGGTATTTATCCAAGAGAAGAATCATATCTAAGATCATAAATGATTTAAACTTTTCTCTTTTATCAAACCACCTCTTGACTACATCTTAGTGTTTATTGAAGGTATGCAATGATTCAGTCCTTGAATCTTCCATTTCTATTATGTCTAGTACTCAAGACTCTGCTTTATCATTCGGTTCTAATATTCCATGAATTTAAATTTGGTATTTTCATCATGATTGGTAATATTAGCCTATGTCCATATACCAACAAATAGGGTGAAGTTTTAAGAGGCTATTTTTATCTTATTTAGTTTGCCCAAAGAGCATACTTTAATAGATTGTGTCACTCCCTAGGCTTATCTCTAGATGATTTCTTAATTACATCTATCAAGTTCTTATTCATTGATTTATCCATTCCATTTCCATGGGGTTAATGGATATAATATGACCTAATGGTGATTTGGTTGTCATGAGCCCACTTAATGAATTTAGCTGATATGAATGTTAGTCCATTGTCATAAACTAGAGAAATGGGAGTGCCAAATCTAGCTGTGATGTGTTCCTCAAAAAATTGAATCATATGTGCTCTATAATTCTTATCATCCATGACCTCAATCCATTTAGTATAATAGTCTATGGAAGTGAGTATAAACTTAGGGCCTACTAAATAATTTGGGTTAATGATACCAATGAATTCTAAACCCCACTAGGTAAATGGCCTTCCTTCAACAACAAGTTAAAAGGTATTTTTTCATATACTTATCCCTTAGTTAAAGCTTGGAATTCATGGATTTTTATCACATGAGCATGAGAATTTTTAAAAAATATTGTATAGTAGTAGCCCATTCTTAAGATCTTGTGGGATTTGATACTCCCAAATGGATGACCACTTCCTATCTTTTGATGCAAGTTTTCTATGATCTCTTTAGCTTCTTCTATAGACATACATCTAAGATAGATTCCTTCATGGATTCTTCTATACATAAATCCTTTTTTGATCATATAATGAGTATTTTTTATCCTCAAACATCTTCATTTTCTATTGATTTTTTTGGAACAAGTACCTATAATTAGATATTGTATTATGTCAGTATACCATTCTCATTAAGATACCTAGGCTTCACATACCTCTTAAATAGTAATATGTGGATCAATTTTAGTCATGAATTGAATGATGCCTTCACCTAAAATGATCTTGGTAGGCTTGACTTATATGTCTAATTCCTACAATTTTTCCATTGAATTACATCTACATTATCCTAATTCATTTAGGGCTAAGGTGAGCTTGATAGCTAAATCATGAATGATGGAAATAATCTTATTCTCAAGATGTAGTGTCAAAATTTTTTCACTTCTTTGATAAGAGTGGAAATCTATTTATCAATCATGGATTTCCTGAGTTATACATCTTTTATATTGGTGCCATAAATTCAATTGGATGTTTGGTTTCATCTTTATTCTATGTTATGCCACCAACAATTGTAGGTGTTTTAAACTAAATTATTATAAATAGAAATGCTTTGTAAAATTTGGACTAATTAGTACTAAGGCCTATGATATTACATATTTAATGTCTTGAAAAGACTTTTGGGCCTTAACTGTCTAGTCTATTTTAGCATCATACTTAAGAATTGCATTAAGGGTTCTAACAATCTCCAAAAATCTTGAGATAAACTTCCTTACAAAGTTAATCTTCCCAAAGAATTATTTGAGTTCTTTTTTTCTATTTTTTGGTCCAATCCTTGAAATTACCTAATTTATATATATATAAATGATGATCCCTTATTTGGTGATGATGTGTCCTAAGATCTTGCCTTAAATTACTCTAAATATTCTTTTTCTAGGGTTTAGTGAGATATCAAACCTTTTGCATCTCTCAAAGATTGACTAGAGGTGGCCTACATGGTCATTCCTCTTCTTGGAGAAAAAATTAAGATCATCCATATAGATGATTATTCACTTACTTTTTAATCCTTTAAATACATGATATATGTCTCTATAAAAGGTGTTTCCTACATTTATTAGGCCAAATGACATATTCTTATATGTATAACTCCCCACTTCATAGTAAACATAGTCTTGATCCTATCCTCTAATTATAATATCACTTGATTATAATTTGAAAATACATCTAAGAAATACATGATTTTAGATCAACTTAATATTTGTATCACCTCATCTAAAGATCCATTTTAGAAGATATGCTGAAGTTCTTGAAATCAAGACACAATCTGATCTCACCATTATTATTTTTAATTAGGGCCAAATTGTCCACCCAAGTGGAATTTTTGATTAGGAAGACTATTCTTGCACTTAATATCTTATCAACTTCTCTTTTAATGAGAGGCTCCAAGATAGGATTGACTAGTCTCTGTCCTTGTTTGAATGGATTATGTTCTAGTTTTAGAGGAATTGTATGAGTGATGACATAAGGGTCATGAACCTTCAATCTTCATATGTCCAAGAAAGTATATCTCTATACCAAGTGATTAAATACTTCACTCATTATCTTTCTTATGGTGTATAATTGAGTTCAATGTTAACATCATATGGGCTATGTTCATCTCCTAAATTTTACCTTTTGAAGTGAGTTTCATTGACCTTGGGTGTTCTAAGCTACTAAGCTTTAGGATCTATATCAAATTGTATTTCTAAGGAGAACAACCCAGGGATAAAATTATCTTTGAGATGAAGAATACCTTCCTTGTATGAATCCTCTTGACATAAATGATTGACTTCTTTATCATCAATGATCTAGGACTCAAATTCCCCTAAATTAGTAAGAAACTGAATGATCTAATAATCATCATCAAAGACATGGAAATTTTCTATATTTTCAAGAATATAAGGACAAGGTACTAATTCAATAGAAAAACTCTTAATTCTAAATTCTTGGAGAGGCTCAAAATTAGTAGTAGTAATAGCTAAAGAATTTGTAGCTTGATTTTGATCTCTTTAAATTGATATTATGTTGAAATTTCAAAGCTCTCAATTATATCCCATGCTCTATGTTTGTACCTTCTCAAATAAGACAACCTATACTAGTAGTTATTTTTGACCTGGTTGACTACTAAATCTGAGTCACGAAATAGTAGTACCTGATTTACATTGTTCTTAACTGAAAATTATAATCCTAGAATTAAGTATTCATACTCAACCCTATTATTAGTTCAAGGGAAATACAACCTATATGCTACTAAGAACTTCTTCCCCTATGAGTTAATCAGTTTGATTTTTATGCCTGATACTTGTTTGGATCTAGCACCATCAAAGTGTAAATTTCATAACTAATTGGAACCTTTAGATTCTTTCTCTTGTATTTGATTTTGCATAGTGAAAATGTAAATACCAAGTCTAGGATATTGATACTTTACCTCTTCATTCTTTATATTATACTCTGTGATAAGATGTTTCATCTTGGGTTCCTTGTCGATCTGGATTTGATTTGAAATGCCTCTCCATAGTACCCAGATGTGAGAGAAGTCTATAGAGAGATACACATTGATAATTTTGGACCAATCCCTACTTAATAATAATTTTTAGTCTTTAGGTATATCTACTACAAGAATATCAATGGTCATCTAGACTCATGGTTCAGATGCTACTTGAATACGTACATTCTATAATTCTCCAACTATTGATAGCATTATTTTATCTAGAGTTGAAATTGTTATATTTGAAGGGCTTGGAGTAAGACAAAATTTTTGACATATAGGAGTAGGAATAATAGTTTTTGAGGCTTCATAATTATCTAGATAGTTATAAATATTCTTACCAAATGTTCTAATAGTTATCATAAAGGGTGTAGCTTCTTGCTTAATTTTATAGATGACATTGATGTTAACAATTTTCACATTATTTGTGGATGCTTTGGTATTTTTCATATGTGTCTTACCTATAATATATTTCTATAATAGATCCTTTTTTTCAGTGATTTGAGTTAACTCATGAAGAGTAATATTTTATTTGATTTTATTCATGTCTTTAATTATGTTATATATGATAGAGGTATAGTGGGGGTGATCCAATGAGCCTATAAGCTATAAATTCAATTTAAATATTTTTAATTTCTTAATCAATTGCCATAAGTATTCATAAATGATTTACAACATTCATAGAATGAAGCAAAAGAGACTATTTAAGATCAATCACATAACACATGCCATATGTGGGAAAACCTCTTAGTGGAGAAAAACTAATGTAAACTATAATTTGAATATTGTCATATAATAACAAGAACCAATTTATACCAGCTTAAAATAATCAAAGAACTACAATCCCTATTTAGTGAGACTAAAATCCCACAAGGTGCTACAACACCTGTCTAGCTGATCTGCAACAACAACTAGAATTTTAAAAAGTTTCATCTTGAATGGAGGATAAAACCCCCTTAGATGTTGATATTCCACAACAAAACCTAGTAACACATCCACATATGAACTAATGTCTTCAACCCTGATGATGGACCTGTGATTATCACTCTTCACCTTCACTCATACTCAATCTATAAGAGCACTATTCTACAAACAACATTATGACCTATAGGTCATATGAATAGTCCTAAATATATTTTGATCTTAAAATCATCCATAGGAAACTATTACCATCCCTCATTCCATAATTCACACACACAATTCATTCTCAAATATCTCCCAAGTATCTCATACACTAGACTACAAACCATCACATTTAGTTTTACTATGCATAGAGAAATCATGATCAACACCATCTTGGTCAACCATTAGGATTAAATTAACCTTAAAATAATATATCTCATTAAGACATAACTTAATACAAACTTAATAGGCTTGAAATGTCATTTATGGGTCACCCTTAAGGAACTACGCCTTTCAATTAGGCCCTTCTAGCCCTTATAGGTCTCATGCGAACCCATTCACTCCTTTAGCACTTCATCAAATGAAACAAGAACATAAAACCAATAAAAAAATAATGGACCCATTAAATATGATTTATATGTCACCCTTAATTCCAAATGACCAACATATAACCCCTCTACTTAAGCACAATTTTCTCAAACAACATCCTATACACACAATCACTATGAATAAATACATAGTCACCTTATAAACTATTATTCGTACTGCATAAAAATGGTCAAACATTAATAATGTACATATAGAATCCTCATGGAGTTTATATCACTCCCAAATATCTAATTCACCATGAAACATCGAAACAACATCTATTTAAGCTCAATTACTCTTTTTGGGTCACTTATAGAACAAACATGAACACACAGTCAACACTGAACCTTAATATATTTGACTATACACACACACACACAGATATATATATATATATATATATATATATATATATATATATATATATATATATATATATATATATATATATATATTCAAATTAGGTTAATTATATGTACCATGGATTTATATTAATATTTTATTTTTTTACCATTATCAAATTCATCCTGGATCAAACATTATGGGCAAAATACCATAAATTGGTTTTTCCCTTTGTTAAATTCAAATATTCAAAAGTAAACTATCACAGTTAAAATTTGAAGACTATGATTGCATCTCATTTCATCTAAAATTTAGATAAATATATCACCATAGATATTCTCTAAATTTTAATGCATAGGTACCAATGCTCAAACATTAAACTTAGTCACTTTGACCTCATTTCGTGTACCCTTGCAATATTGACTAAGTACACACCATCAATCTTTATAGATCAATTAGGTCTTTAATTAGCAATGATCATTATTAGATATAGATTAAAAAAAATCCAAATATCATGAAACTTAGCACCCTCCCATGCCTTCTAAGCACTATACCATTAACCATAGATAATTTTTCCTCGTCACATTGATTCTTGAGTCCTTGGAACAAACATGCTCTATTGATCCTTTCGTAAGGAGATCAATCTTTACCTTCATTAAAAAAAATAACTTTGACCTATTTGAATTTACACACATCATATATATTCATTTTATGATTAACCAAAAGCCATTATATTTTCATTTGATCTTGATCTTTATCTTTGTGCAAAATAGACTAAGTATGGGGACCATTGAAATATGCCTGGAAGGTCAACTTTACATAGTCATAACTTTTGCCTTGCTCACTCACACATTATCAAATTTGGACCATATGATCTCCTCACATAGGAAAATCCAACCATATATAATAATATTCCTCAAACTTTCACTTGTGTGAGATACAATGTTATTAATCTTCTAAATCAAATTTTTCTACCATAGAGCCAACTATGTCAAAAACTTGTTTGGAAGGCCAACTTTGAACATGCATATATTTTGTCACACTTTGGTACTTGAACTAAAAATTAGTGAAAAAAATAAGAATAAAATTGAAAAAACCCATTTAATCACCTTCTCCTGAAACATCCACACATGTGAAATATGTCACTGTCAAAATGCTTACTTGGCTCTTTCTTGCCTCATGCAAATTTTGCTATGGGAAAACACTATCAAAATGCCTGGGAGCCTAAATTCGCATCTACATATATTTTGATGTGATTAGGTGCATGACATAATTTTTAATGCATAATTATTAGGGACTAATTTTATCACAACCATATGACCAAATCCCTCTGAGTCATCCACATGTGGTAATGGTGATGTCATCAAACTACCTACTCATATTTTATGGCACTAGCCCAGCCTATCTAGATGAATAATATGGACCATCATATGAATTACACTTATGAAAATAAGCTCTCAAATAATATATAACATATTATAGGACCCATTTCACATTATTAAATAAATATACTCATCCCTAAACATCTATAACATGCCAAAACTAAATATCAACCAAGCATACTAAGACAAGCACATTACACACTTTGTCATTATCAGATAGACTATCAAGGAACTTGATACACTCACCATTGAACCTCCATAAAACCACCATGACATCATTTAAAATTATCCAACAATCCTCCCCTTTATCATTGATGACAACAACCATCATATAACAATATATAGCTCACCTTCTTTCTCCCTTTTCAAGCACTCTCACAACAAGAACTTTCTCCCCCTTTGACAAAATCACAAAGTAGGAATAGTGTGATCTTGAAGACCTAAAAATACAACTAATATGATAGTGCCACCTTTTAAATATGATATAAATTCCCCCTTACCTTGATCCTACCTTTTATTTCCTTGGCAAACTTCCTCTTGGTCTATGCCAACACTCTTTTCAACCAAATACTACAACTAATGAAGAAATAACACATAAAATAACTTAATTCAGATGGAACATATCAATAAACATCTGAGAGGGACTCCACATAAGAAATATGATCCATTTAACCTTTTTATAATCTTTAAATATCCACACACCATGAATAACCACCACACATGCTTACTAGTCTTCTCTCTCAAGCTACCACAAGGACCACCAACAAAAGTTCATGCCACTCACCAAATAGGAAACATGCTCTCAACCAACCTAAAAAACACTCATTCTAACCCTATACTATATCTCCTTCACAAATCTCAAAGAAATCTCATGAACTTATTTCTTCCCCATAACCAAAGACCTATTGATTCACAGAGAAAGAAATGACACCCAAGCTTTATCTTAGATACTCAAAAGTAGCTTTTGATAATGGTTTGGTCATAATATCTAAAAAATGTTAGGTATATGATCTAAATTATCACATTGATTAATCACTTTTTCTCTCAATAAATGATCTCTAATAGGAATTTGTTTTATTTTTGAGTGCATAACAGGATTCTTTGAAATACTAATTGCACTAGTATTCTCATAATAAATAGGACAAGGTCCATTTTGTCTTACCTTATAATCCTCCAAAGTTTGTTTTATCCACATGACTTTTATGTAATAAGAGGAAGATGATATATACTAAACTTATGTAGTTGATAGATACTCTAAGGCTTATTTCTTGATTAATGAAGACATCAAGCATTCTCCCTTGAAGAAGACCCCACCATTGGTACTACTCCTATCATCTACACATCCTACCCAATCAGCATTAGTATATGATTTCAAAGACTATAATTTACTCCTAGGATATCATAAACCATAGTCTATGGTGCCTTTGAGATATCTCAAGATCCTTTAGACTGCTTTCAAGTGAGTTTCTCTAGGATCATCTTGAAACCTTCCTATAAGACCTACTGCTTGCATGATATGATCCATAAATAGTAATTAGCCCTACTAATAAATATTATTTTATTTAAAATGTATTTTTAGAATATTCTAATTTCCAAATTTTATTTAAATCAAAGTAATTGACTTTTATTTTAATCTATATGTAAAATTAATTGAATAATTCTAAATGAGTATTTTGTAAACTCATAATTTTATTATTTAGATAACATATTTAATTAATATTTTTTATCCTCTACCAATAGTCTCTTAATTAAATTTTAGTAATTAAATTCCAAATATTAATAATAATAAAAAATTAATATACTGAGGAAAAATTTAAATAAAATAATAAAATAGAGATCAAAGATTGTTTACAGGGTTCACCAATTGGCTATGTCCCTAGGTTCATTCAAACCATTCCATTTAAATAAGATGTAAATGCAATAATAAAAATTACATACCTAAATAAATTGCAACTGGTTGATCAACCTTTGAATAACTCTTATAGATCACAAATATCCTTCATTTCCAAAATGATCACTTGAAAATATATATCTCCAAAATGGGTAATTTATTTCTCTTCAAGGAATCAAAACACTCTCAAAAGGTTTATAAACTACCTTATAATTTAAAAAATCCATCTTTGTAATTATATAGATTAAAAAATATTTCTAGAATAGGCAAAATGGCTTCAATCAGCTATATCAAAATTCTACCTCTATACAAAAATACAATCTGTATTTCTTATGTTCTCTGAGAAATCCTCTTCCTACCTCTATAAAATAACTACACTTATATATTTATCAATGCTACTTGGAATTGGATGGACATTAACAAATTTCCCTCCAGGGGTACCAATAATTTCCTCGAATTGGATTTTTCTCTTTTGATATAATGTCTTTCTGGCATTTCCTTTATCATTGAGAATAATTTTTATTTTCCCATAATAATGAGTTTTCATCATTTTTGGGCCGGATGTTTTTTTGTTATAAATACAAGCCAAAATAGGCTTTCCATCTTCCAATATATATTTATTTCTCATATCAAAATTATTAGCTTAGTGGACAATTCAATATAATCCACTATTTCCATGCCATATATACCATGCAACTTTTACCACAAGATTACCATGCAAATAAACTTGTCCAAATCAAATACCATGTTGTCCTTGAATAGTCTTGGAGTTAAAGACTTAGGATAATATTTTAACAAAATATTAACATGCATGTACATATCCACCAAAATAAGAACATAATCTCCCCACTAAAATAAATCAAGAACCAAATATCTTTCCACCAACCATATGAATCTTTATGAGTGGGGGAAGTAAAGCGAAATTTAACTTATGAGATTAAAGATATAAAATATTCTCATGACTTTCTTTAAAAATCCTCCAATAAGTCAATGCCACATTTCTTTGTTGGAATAAAGACTTAGATTTAAAAGAAAACATGCAATCATGCTTATCTTAAATAAACCATGATTAAACTAACACATCAATTCTTTAAAATAATCTTTATGTCTTCTTGATAATATAAGAGTGGTAGGATTCTTGATTTATGGGATAAAGATTAAAAAATATATCCCATGGCTATTTTAAATAACTATCCATGTGGGAGTGGGAATAGTATACTTTTCAGACTTGGATAAATAAAATATCCAATGGTAGATTAAAATCCATTAAATAATATATTTAATTAATTAAATATATCCATTGGTAAAAAAAACCATTAAATAAGATATATATATATATATATATATATCATGGTAAAATAAAAGATACCATTAAATAAGATATTTAATTAATTAAATATATATCCCATGGTAAATTAAAAGATATCATTAAAAAGGATATTTAATTAATTAATTAAATATATCACATGGTAAAATAAAAAATACCGTTAAATAGGATATTAATTAATTATCTTGAACCATATGAAGAGTGAAAATCCTTTGGATCTAACCTCCCAAATGAGACCCTTTTGGTCCCCAAAAGGTCAAATCACTCTTTGAAGCTACAAATAGTTTTTCTACAAAATATCACTACAAAATATCATGGTATCGATTCAAAAATCAAACTGAATCACTAAAATGCTAGAGAAAGAAATATCTACCCAATACCAAATTCTAGATAAAAGTAAATTGTCTGCTTAATATATATACTGAAATGCAAATTTTCACAAAATAAGCATACTAATCATGCCCCATATAATTTACATATACTACTATCAAGGTTTAAAATTGAAGTTTAATCAAAACCCAAATGTGAGAAAAATAATCCAAGTCTGATAAACCTATACCTTAGATTTTCTCTATAGACTACTTCAATAAACTAAATTAAATTTTAAAATTACTTAAAAATATATCCAAGTTTAAATATGAATTAATTCCTTTACCAATGCATCAGAAACTCAAAAACTTATTAGGATATTTAAAAATAAATCTGAGCAAAACCATAAATATGATAAAAATAATCCAAGTATGATAAACTTGTCCCTTGACTATTCTCTACAGGCTACTCCAATAAACCAAATTCCAAACTTAAATTATTTAGGAATGTCTCCAAGTTTAAAAATGACTTAATTTATTTACCAATGCATCATTCTTCATGGATGTTTTCCTACAATACTTAGGACATAGTTGTGGATGCAATACCCAAGATTTATCATTTCAGTGACCACTCATATTACAACGAGTATAATAATTATTACCCACTTGTTTCTCCATAGAAAATATATATATCCTATTAACTAGTTTTCTTTTCCAACATAAGGCAACATAATGATTATCTAATCCACAAAAACTACATGGATATTTAGACCAAAAACCCTGTGATAATAAATCCTTATTTTCATAATTGAAATATAAGTTGGAATATTTACCATGTTTAGGATAGTGTGATGATTGAAGTTTCTAACATTTCTCAACTCTGTTTCCACTCTTGTGATAATGAGTGCAAAAGTTCATCTTGTCCTTCTTGGATGAGGAAACCTATTTACCATTTCTTGCCTCTAAATGATGAGATTGATCATTAGCACTTGCCTTGTCCTTCATAAAAGGCAAAAACTTCTTTAGTAAAAACTTCTTTAGCAAATATTTTCTCTTCTAACAATAAGAAAAAAAATGATTACTTAACCCACAAAAGTTCAAGAAGAAATATACCAAATTTTCTATATATCATAGCCATATTGTTCAAATTAAAAGAGTGCGTTAGAATTTATAGAATTTACCAAAGTATTAGTGCTATGTGTTGTGTGAGAAAGAGGAGGTGGAATATCAATGCCCCTTCTTCCATTTATCTTACACCTCTCATCCACCTGTGATGGTTTATTCTAAAAAATTAGTGGATTATACACTTGATAGTTGTAATTTTGTCTTCCTTCTACATGTTTGAAACTCTCTCAAATTTCCATTTGATCACCACTATACCCCAAACCTACCAAATGAGGCCTATCATCTACTTGTATGGGGTTAGTTATGCCTTATCCATTTTTACCAAGGCCTCTTCCTTCAAATACCATTTTATTTAATAATTTATACCTAATACCCTTAGTGTGTTTTCCAAAAATACTAAAATCAATATCTCAAACTAAATGAGAGGAAGTACTACATAATGACTGACTTACAGTGTATTCATCTATAATTGTTTCTGTATTTGATGTGAAAGGCAATTATTTCATTCATTCACCATTTTGAAACTTTTTCAAGAGCTCATCCTTGATCTACAAATAATATTTCAACTTTTAAATATCTTCTTCTATGGAGTACAATTTTGACCTCAAGAGAAGTTCTCTTCTTGGATCTATTCATTATATGACTCAAGCTCATTGAGATTTTCATATTTTAATAATTCTCCCATAGTTCACATGCTCCTATATTCAACACATAATTGAACCAATTATAATAATTATCAAATAGAAAATTGTTAACCATAGGTAAACCACACTATTAAATATCATTGATCAAGTACTTTGATACCAAACTGATCCATAAACTAGATTCAACCGTATAGATAAATCACATAGTTTTTCAAATGGATATCTAAAAATATCAATTTATTAGAATGAAATATATTAGATGTAATTATAAATTTATTGATTAAATAAAATAGGAAATGGATTTTTAACAATATTTCAATTTCTTTTAAATTGATATAGTCAGTTGAGGTTATTTTGCCTATTCTAGAAATAATTTTTAATCTATGTAATTACAGAGAGGGATTTGTAAAAATAGAAGGTAGTTTATAAATATTTTTAGAGTGTTTTTCCTCCTTGAAGAGAAAAAAATTTCTGATTTTGGAGATATATATTTCTCGATGCTACTTGGCATTAGCTAGACATTAACAAATTTCCCTCCAAGGGTACCAAAAATTTCAAAAAATTGGATTTTTCTATTTTATGTATTTCAATAATGCTATATACCTAGGGATATGATATATTATTGTATATGGGTTTATGGAGATATTGACATGTGGCACACATCCTGATTAGTAGTTATATGGGTCCAATATATTAGGATAATGGAGTAACTTGTGAAATTAGTGCATTGGGTAATGGTCAGCCTACATTGTGATTATGAGGTTGCCCATCCATTAGAGGTCTATATAAAGGAGATGATTATCATTATAATGATATCAAGTAAGCATTGAGTCTTTTATTGTAAGAGGATATTGGAGGTTGTCCCCTCGAAGAGACATCATGTAGTTATTCCTTCCTAAAGGAGTATTGTTAGTGTTGCTCTACCTTAAGTGTATTCTGCATATTTTGAGTATTTGGACATCTTGGTCCACCAATATCTATTATGTTGAATTATTATTTAAATTATTTATAAATATTATAAGTGTAGATCATATAAAGTGGTATCAGAGCTTTGATTTGGGCAATTTGTGGGTGGTGAAACCCTAGTTTTATGGAATCATTAATATTTTTTTATTGACTTTGAATTTCTACACAATTTTTTGACTAGACATGGATAATATTTTAAGGAAGGCACACTAAAAAAATTGAGGTTTTTGATCATTTTTGTGGGAGTTGTTTCTATTTTAGATTTTTAACTAATCTAGTTATATCTTCCAAAATATACAGAGTTTCTCTTCATAAATTTTACTAAAGATAC
This sequence comes from Torreya grandis, assembly GCA_037957365.1. Classification (NCBI taxonomy): domain Eukaryota; kingdom Viridiplantae; phylum Streptophyta; class Pinopsida; order Cupressales; family Taxaceae; genus Torreya; species Torreya grandis. The sequence continues at coordinate 1,163,345 of JARHVA010004093.1, read as the reverse complement.
AACAAAATACAAGAGAAACACAATAAAAATTTAATTTTTTTTTGAATTGTTTTGAGTTATTTCAATTTTAATATTTTTCATATATTCACTGTATAGGTCATAATTTGTAGATTTTTTTCAAAAATATTTTTCTAAAGTTACAATATAGTAAGATGACGATATAATAAAAATTTAAGATAGTTTTGATATGATTTGAATGGGTTATTGACATTTTTTGGTTTCACAAACCCTAGCTTTTATTTGTGAATCATGAAGTTGCAAACGTTTATAGGAGAAGATGATATTGACACTAGAGAATGGTGGCTCCTTTTGGAGAATCATTTTAAAAAAACATTTTGGGAAAATATGATTAGTTCCTTTTTTTTTTGGGCCTACACTAGATTGGTTTGGTTAGTTGAGCTTTAAAGAAAAGTTTTCTTCATGGAAATAACTAAAATAGATCTTACTAGATCATTGGGCTATAAAAGAAGAAGAAAAAAAAAGTAAAAGAAGTCAAAGAAGTAGGAGTAGTAGTAGAAGAAGAAGAATTAGTAGAAAAAGAAGAATAAGAATAAGTAGAAGAATTAGTATAAGAAGAAGAAGTAGAAGAAGAAATAATAGCAGAAGAAGAAGAAGAAGAAGAAGAATTAGATGACAAGGGTTAAAATAATTTGGCTCCAAATAAATTTTACTTAAATTTTTCAATTTCATGGATGCATTTAAAAGAAGAAGGTTGTTGTGTCTGTAAACCCTATTAGTAAGTATAAATTCATCAACATGAATGTGGCCAAACATCTACATGTTCAAGAAAATAATATCAAGGAGGGTCAAGTAGATGGTAATAACATTTCAATGTTTGAAGATTTTTAGGTTATTATGGAAAAATATGTTTTTCATTCATATTTTTATGCTTGGGATATGGATGATATGGATATAGTTCTTGGATATCCATGGTTAGAGACTTTGGGAACAATCAATATTAATGTTCATAAAAATATTATGAAGTTTTGGTATAGGAAAAAAATGGGCACTTTACAAGATATCATATTGGGAAAGGTACCAATAATAGGAAAGGAAGATCACGAGGATGAGATTGAAATAAGTGATGAAGAGCATGAGGAAGATTCATATAAAGGCATACTACAATCAGAAATGAACACTTCATCTACTCAAGAGATAGAGATGGAAAAAGTGTAAGTGGTAGAAGATAAGGTGTAAAAAGTTGAGGTATATAGATACCTACATCATCATGAGATGAAAAAATTATGGAACCAGATGATGGAGTGTCATAATAACAATCATTTTAGTTATGCAATAAATCAACATTTTAATCATAATGGCTATGCATGGAATCCAAAGAATAATTAATATGATCAAGTATGGAATCATAGGAATGCAATAAATTATGAAATATGGAATGAATGGGGAAATCACTTTGATTATTCATGCAAGAATACCTACTATGGTCATAGATGGAATCAGAGTAGCCTAGTGAAATACAGTACATGGAATCAAAAGAGGAATAGTTATGCATGGACACCAAGGTAGTATAGTTATGATTATTAATAGAATTAAAGGAGCATCGTGGAGAGATATAACTTTTTAAGATTACATATGGGTGGTTTGAAGATCTATATTAGAGAAAAGTGTCCAATAATTTGAAGAATACTCATTATTTAGTTTCTTCCTATGTTTTGAGGATGAAACATGTTAAAGAGGGAGGTAATTATATGTACCTAGGGATATGATATATTATTTTATATGGGTTGATGGAGATGTTGAAATGTGGCACACATACCCTGTAGTAGTTATATGGGTCCAATATATTAGAGTAATGGAGTAACTTCTAGAATTAGCGCATTAGGTAATGGTCAACCTACATTTGGATTATGAGGTTACCCATCCATTAGAGGTATATATAAATGAGATGATTATCATTATAAACATATCAAGTAAGTATTGAGTCTTCTATTGTAAGAGGATATTGGATGTTGTCCCCTCAAAGAGACATCGTGGAGTTATTCCTTCCTAAAGGAGTATTGTTGGTGTTGCCCTGCCTTAAGGGTATTTTGTATGTATTGAGTATTTTTACATCTTGTTCCACTAATATCTATTATTTTTAATTTATTTTTACATTATTTTTGAATATTATAAGTGTGGATCATAACATACAGCATAACTTTCTAGTATTTCCTTTACTTCTAAGAATAATTATTATTTTCCTATAATAATGAGTTTTCCCCATTTTTGGGACAACTATTTTTTGTGATAAATACAAGCCAAAATAGGCTCACCATATTCCAATGAATATATATTTCTCACACTAATACTATTTTCTTGGTGGAAAATTCAATATAATCCACTATTTCTATGCCATATATACCACGTAGCTTTTACCACAAGATTACTATGCAGATAATCTTGTCTAAATCAAATTCCATGTTGTCCTTGAATAATCTTGGAGTTATATACCTGGGATAATGTTTTAACAAAAGATTAATATTCATTTATATCTCCACCAAAATAGAAACATAATCTCCACACTATAATAAATCAATAACCAAATATCTTTCCACCAACTGTGTGATTCTTCGCAAGTGGGGGAAATAAAGTGGAGTTCAACTTATGAGATTAAAGAATTAAAATATTATCATTATTTTTTCTAACAAGACACCAAAAAGTCCATGCCACATTTCTTTGGTGGAATAAAGACTTGGATTTGAAAGAAAAAATGCAACCATGTTTATCTTAAATAAACAATTATTAAACTACCACATCAATTATTTAAAAGAATATTTGTCTTCTTGATAATATAAGAGTTGTAGGATTCTTTATTTATGAGATAAGGATTTAAAAATATATCCCATGGCTATTTTAAATAACTATCCACATGGGAGTGGGAATAGTATATTTTTGGGACTTGGATAAATAAAATATCTAATGGTAGATTAAAAACCATTAAATAGGATATTTAATTAAATAAATATATCCCATGGTAAAAAAAAACATTAAATATAATATTAATTAATTAAATATATATCCCATGGTAAAATAAAATATACTATTAAATAAAATATTTAATTAATTAAATATATAACTCATGGTAAAATAAAATATACCATTAACTAAGATATTTAATTAATTAATTAAATATATCCCATGGTAAAATAGAAAATACCATTAAATATTATATTAATTAATTATCTCTAACCATATGAAGAGTGAAAATCCTTTAGATCATTATATCAGGACTAGATATAGTAGAGTACAAAAGACTTCCAATCATGAATCTATACAAAGTTTGATCAACTTTTAGTGAGTCATCCAGTTTACTTAACTTGCATCCTATGATCATTGGAGTACCCATTGGCTTACAATTCATCATCTCAAAATTCCTTAGCATATACTTGATGTATTTAGTTTGTAAAATTAATATCCTTGCATCAAGTTTATTAATCTATAATCCTAAGAAGAAAGATAATTCTCCAAACATTGACATTTCAAACTCAGTCTTCATAGTATTTGCAAATTCTCCGCTCATTTTATTGTTATCAAATATAAAAACTATGTAATAAACATATACACTAATTATCAATTGATTATTTCATTCTATCTTAATGAACAAATTAGTATCATCTACCCCCTTTTAAGTCCTTGACTTAAAATATACTTATCTATCCTATCATACCAAGCTCTAAGAAATTTAAGACCATACAAATCATTATTTAATTTACGCACAAAATTTTGATTACTTGACATGAAGTATCCTTCAGGTAACTCAATGTAAACTTCTTATTCTATGTTTCCATTTAAGAATGCAAATTTCACATTCATTTGATTTAACTTAAACCTTTGAAACATGCATATGCCAAAAAGAGTCTAATTTTTCCCATCCTTGCTAGATGAGAAAAAGTATCATCAAAATATATTCTTTCAACTTGAGCATATTCTTTACACAAAATCTAGCCTTGTTCCTTGTGACTTCTCCTTTCCCATTCATCTTTTTTATGACAACCTATGTGGTACCTATCACATTTTTATCTTTAGGTCTAGTAACTAAGTCCCATGTTTCATTCCTTTCTATCTGATTAATTTATTAATCCATTGCATCATTCCAACTTTCATATTTGCTAGCTTCCATAAATGTTTTGGGTTCAATCATTGATAATAGAGTTGAGTCTTATTTATTTTAATTGATCAACATTCTCCATCTAGTATGTAACCTTACACCAACATTTCCAATAATTTGAGAGATTGGATTATCTTTCTAAATTCTTCTAGATGGAGCTTTATAATCTTGTCTTTCTTCTTCCTCTTCCTCTTCATCATCTATTTGAATGGATAACTCATCATTGTTTGAAATAGAATTATGAATTGAGTCACTTACCTCCATTTTTATCTTCTTGACTCTACTTGTATCATCTACACTTAGATTTGAACTTTCAAAAATCTTGTGAAGTCTTTTATTGAATCATCTATAGGCAATACTGATAGATGAGTAACCTACAAAGATGCCCTCATTAGACCTTGAATCAAATTTGCCAAGATTATTTTCATCTCTTTTGATGAAGCACTTGATCCCAAACACTCTAAAATGTTTGAAATTAACCACTCTATTCTTATATAACTCATAAGGAGTGTTATTACCATTTACTCTAATTTGACACCTATTTATGATGTACATAAAATTTTTGGATGCCTCTTCTTAATAACCATCTGATAATTTTTCATCTTTTATCATGGTTCTACCCATCTCAATAACAGTCCTATTCTTCCTTTCAACCACACCATTCTATTGTGGTGTTCTAGTAGTAGAATATTGTCTTGTTACCCATTTTATTGACAAAAATTATCAAACTTATGAGACCAGAATGCACCTCCTATGTCTGATCTCACACACTTGATCTTTAAACCTTTATCATTGTCTACAAAAGCTTTGAATGCCACAAATTTTGTAAAATCTTCTAATTTTTCTTTAAATAAGAATATCCATGTCATCCTAGTAATATTATCACTGAGAAACATGAAGTAGATATTACCTTGAATACTTTGAGTTCTCATAGGTCCACATAGATAAGTGTGAATCAACTCTAATTTATTTATAATAGAGAATTCCTTGGTTTTGTATCTTCTTTTGGTTTACTTCCCATGAATACATGCCTTGTAAAGAGAATGAGGAATCTCAGAAATCTTAGGCATATGCCTTACCAACCTATTTGATCTAATTTTTATCATATTAAAAAAATTTATATGTCCAAGACTTCAATGACAAATCCAACTTTCTTCCAATTGACTTATGAAGTATTCTTGCTTCTTGGATTCATAGAATACATAGATATTGTTATTTATTTTATGAACATTTGCAATTAATATGCCATATTTTTCCTTTCTTATTTCATATACATCATCATGAAAAGTTACAAAATATATTTGCTTACACATTTGGCTCACACTTAAAAGATTATGTTTCAAACCTTCTACATAAAATACATTTTTAGTCCTAGTATGACCATTGTCCAAAATCATAGTACCTTTTCTAAGTATGTTAGTAGATTTATTATTACCAAATATAACTACACTTGGGTTCATATTTTTGGTAGAGATAAACTCGTTCTTGTCTCTTATCATATGATTTGAGCATCCACTATCTATGAACCATGTCTTATTCTCATCTTCTTGAGTATGTAAAGTTGTTTGAGAAAACAATGACTCTTACTTTGGTGATATACTTTGATTTTTATTATTTTCTTCTTTAGACTTGGTCTCCTTGAACCATTTGATAGTGTCAATGACTTGTATATCCTTTTTCCAAAAGATATGTTTTATTTCTTGGCTATGTGACCTTGTTAGTTATAGTTATAACATATGTGATCCCTTTTGATCTCTATAGAGAGAGCAGAATCCTTATATTTATGACCAAATTGAATACATGAGAATTAATACCCATTGAATACATTTTTCATGTTTAAACCTCTTTTATCTTGACCATTACCATTCAATGGATTTTTATTAATCCTTTTGGTAAAGATGAAATCCTTCTTATGCTTGGATAAGAGCACATCTTAGTAAGTCATGACTTTATTTTCACATTGTTCAATCCTTTGATTGAGATTTTTATTCATTATGACCTATAGATTCTTGATTGTTGCCTCTTGATTTTACACTTGTGCCTTCACACTATTAACTTTTGATAAATCACAAACTATATTTTTTTAAATATAAGTCATAACCTCTTTTTCAACCATTATACCTTTGATCACCTTCAAGTAGTTAAATTTTGTATGAAGGACCTACTCTAATACCAATTTTTAGAGGTACAATCACTGAGAGGGGGATGAATCAATGAGCCTAGAAACTCAAACTTATATTTCAATCTTTTCAAGTTCTTAATAAATTACCATAAGCATTCATGAAGCATACATAACATTCATATCCATGTGCAAGAGAGACAATGCAAGATCATTCACATAACACATAACATATGTGGGAAACCCTATTAGGGGAGAAAACCCACTAGAAACTACAATTGGACTAATGTACTATAATAACAAGAACTAATCTATAATAGTTTCAATTGATCAAGGAAATACAATCCCTATTTAGTGAGATTATAATCCCATAAGGTGCTACAACAGTTGTTTACCTAAGATACAATAATAACCATACTTTTAACAGGTTTCACCTTGTAAGGAGGATACAAACCCCTTAGATTTTTAACTTCCACAACAAAACCTAAGAAAATATCAACCTATGAATTGATGTCTTCAACACCTGATGATGCACCTCTAATTACCACTATTCACCTTTGCTCATACTCAATCTGTAATAGCACTATTCTACCAATAAAATTATGACCTACAAGTCATAAATATAGTCCTCAATTTATTTTAATATTCATATCATCCATAGGTAACTATACCCATAATTCACTCCATAATTCACACATTCAATCCTCTCTCAAATCTCTCTCAAGTCTCTCATACACTAGTCTAGAAACCATCACATTTGGTTTCACTATATATAGAGTAATCATGATTAACACCATCTTGGTCAAATATTAGGCATGCCTTAACCCTTAATGAATATATCTCATTGATATATATGTTAATTAAAACTTCATATGTTATCCATAACATTTATGGGTCATCCTTAAGGAATTATACCTTTCAATTAGGCCCTTGTAGCCCTTACAGGTCTCATGTGAACCCATTCACTCATTTATCACTTCATCAAATAAAAAATAAGATAAAACCACTATAAAAAGCATATAACCATTCCATGTCATCTATATGTCCCCCTTAAGTTCTAATAACCAACATATAACCCTTTTGTATAAGCATAATTTTCTCAAAAGACATTATGTGCACATAGTCACCATGAACGAATACACAGTCACCTTCTAAACTATTGTTCATACTACATACAAATGGTAAAACATAAATAATACACATAAATAATATTAATGTAGTATAAAACACTCAAAAATATCTAATTCACCATGAAACATCAAACTAACATCTACATAAGTTTAATTACTCTTCTCAAGTCACTTATAGAACAAACACGAACACACAGTCAAATTTGAACCTTAATATTTTTGATTTTGCACACTTTTAGATATTTAAATTAGGTTCATTAAATTAACCATGGATTAATATTAATATTTTATTTTTATATCATTATCAAATTCATCTTTGATCAAAATTTATGGGTAAAATATCATATACTGGTTTTTCCCTTTGTTAAATTCAAATATTCAAAAGCAAATGGTAATAATTAAAATTTGAACATTATGATCAAATCTCAGTCCTATTATATTTATATAAATATCACACAATTTATATTATCAAAAATTTAATTCATAGACACCAATTCTCAAATTTTAAACCATAGTCACTTTAACCTTAACTTCTGCACCCTTGCAATCTTGACTAAATATGTATCGTCGATCTCTGCATATCAACTAGGTCTTTAGCTAGTAATGCTCACCATTAGATATAGATTATAAATCTCTATATCATTAAAATTGAAACACTCACATTAATTTTAATCACATATACCATTATCCATCGATCAATTATCCTCATCTCACTACTTATTGAGCCTTAGAATAAACATGCTCTATTGATCCTTTTATAAGGAGCTCAATCTTTACCTTCATTAAATAATAAACACTTTGACCTATTTGAATTAACTTAAAACATATATGTTCAATATATGATTTACTATGAGTGATTATATATTCATTTGATCTAGATCTTTATCTTTGTATAAACTAGACTAAGTATGGGGACCATTGAAATATGTTTGGAAGGCCAACTTTGCATAGTCATAACTTTTTCCTTGCTCACATGCATTTTCTCAAAATATATAAAATATTATCTCCTCACATAATATAATCCAACCATATATAAAACTATTACTCAAACCTTTACATGTGTGAGATATAATGTTATTAATCTGATCACTTAGATTTTTTTACCACATAGCCTACTATGTCAAAAACTTGTCTCAAAGGCTAACTTTGAATATGAATATATTTTGTCATGATTTTTTTGTTGAAATAAAAATTAGAAAAAAATAAATAGACACAAACTTAACAAACCTATATGATCATCTTCTCCTGAAACATCCACATGTACAAGATATGCCACCATCAAAATGCTTACTCAACTTTTTCTTGCCTCATGCAAATTTGGCTAATAATGGGAAAATAATGTCAAAATACTTTGAAACCTAAATTTGAATTTAAATATATATTTATGAACTTAGGTTCATGAATTGAGATTTAGTGCATAATAACTAGATACTAATTTGATCATTATTCCCCTGACTCATCCACATGTGTCAATAGTGATGTCATCAAACTGCCTACTCAAATTTTTTACCACTAGACCCAAACCATCTATATGAAAACTATGGACTATAATATGAATTCAAATTATGTACAAAATCTATCCAAGTATATATAACCTCTTATAATATCCCTTTCAATTCTCAAATCATCATACTCATCCCTAAACATTTCTAACCATGTCAAAATTGAAGATCAACCAAACATACTTCAAGTATATTAGAACAGGCACATTGCACATTTTATATTTATCACATAGAATATCAAGGAAATTCATCAACTCACAAAGATACATCCATGACACCACCATAACATCATTGAAAATGCTCTAATAGTATCTTTTTTTTCTCTATTTGTTCTTGTTCTGAGGTTGATCATTCCCTCTTAGGGGAGGTGGATTGTTGTCAGATTTAGGATTGGGTGGAATGGTTATGATATTTAGAGGAAGATATGTTGTGAATGGATACCTATTACTTATATTATAAACACTCTATTGAAACTAATGTAAGGCATGAATCTTGTTGGTGTTCTCCTCTAACATGTTATCATATTCACTAGGAAAGGGAAACTCATAAGTTTCAAAGAACATAACAGTGTTTGAAGGGCTTGGATCCTAGTAGGATTCTAGTGGATTATGCATCTGGTCCTACCTTACCACTTATCTTTCAAAAATTTTAAAACAAAATTCAACATAATCAAGTTCACCATGATAAAAATTATTATAGATTCCACACTAATTAGATGGATCTATCTATACCATGTTCATGTTTGGAAGCTTGCTAGGCTGATCTATATTGTTTGCAATCCTGTTTAATGGCTTTTTATATCTCTATAATATATAATTATGGTTACCAATTGGGCCATTATCATTGCCCATCTTTCTTTCCATACCAAGGAATTAATTGCTTAACTTTTGAACCATCTTCTGAATAGCATCTAGCTCTACCTTTATAGAGTCGGTGGCATAAATAATAGTAGTAGAAGACATGTCCAACTACTGATTCTATTGGTAAACATTTCCTTGTGCATGGTTTTTTAAGAAATTGTAATTGAGCTATGTTGTATATATCAAAGGAGGAAATATGTATAAATGGTTTTGATTAAATTCCAAAACATTCAGATTCACATATGGTACTAGATTTAATGATGGGAAGCCATTTTTGATGTTAGGTATGCTAGACACCTGGGGATTTAGCTTCCTATCAATGTTTATGGCCTCTTTGTATGCTAATACCTAGTTTGTGTTAGAAACTAATCTTATTATAAATACTACAATTATTAGATCTAGAGATTTTTTTTACATCTCTAATTCTAATGATTCTTTTGGATTATACCTTAAGGTTAACCATGTTTACATATTTTGAAACCTTACATTAAAATCATAGATTGTCTTATTAGGCTCCTTCTTCATGTTGTGTAATTATTGATATATCAAATCAAGGTTGGTGACTTGATCAAATTGTTCTAGAAAATCTACTTGACATGCATCCCAAGAAGTGATGGAACTTTTTGTTAGATTAAAATACCAATCATAAACATCATCCATTAGTGTAAAAGGGAATAATATACATAAAACAACCTCATTGATAATATTCATTAATATAAAATTAGATTTAAAATATTTGATATGCTTCTATTTTGTCCTTGCTCCTAAAGGAGAGAAAGATGGTAGGTATTTTTTAGGATTCCTAGGTAAATCATGCATGTCTTCTAAGATGATAATAGAATATCCAACTAAATAGGGTGCTTGATACATTATATTATTAATAAGGGAATATTATTAATAGAAAAGGAGTCCTGAGTTTGTTAGTGATAATTGGTACAATGTTAGGTCTCTTATGATTTGACAAGGGTGAGGCTAGAATACTAGCCCAAGAATTAGATCTGGTCACTCTCCTAGGTGACTCCAGTGTAACTCTATGTAGAAACTAACCTCTTTTATCAGAGGTAGCACCCCTCCTTTTAGTTATAAAAAGATTATGTTTATGATGGTTTTAACCACACAAATCTTATAAGAATGTAGCCTCTAACATTTTAAGATGAAAATAAAAGTGTATTCCACTCTCGGGAATGAGTTATAGGTATGTAATCTTAACAACTAGTTGATGGAATAGAAAGCAAGGCATGCAAGTTGTAAATAAGGATTTTTGGATGAAGGGGTGGTCTCTGAAAAGGAATTAAAAATATATGAATTAGTAGATGTACAGTTGCTAATCTAGAGTGGGTAGGTCTCAAAATAAACTCAAAAATGAGGGAAGAGTATAGAAAAAAATAAAGGTTTTATGGCTTCAAGAATCATGTCCCTAGTTAGTTTCTAAGTAGACAAGTGATTTTAAAACCTATGCCTATTTCTATCATCTATTTTACACACACAGTTAGACATGGTCAAGAATGATAGGATGATGTTGATATAGGAAACTCATAGGCCTAAGTCAAAGGTTGATCCTTTTAGAGTAGCTATTGCACACTCTTGATAAAGAGATTATGGCTTGGGCTTAGTGAGGTATCTATTGTACATACATAAAAAACTATATTAAATAATATCACTTCTACACACTTAAGAATATGATTCAATCAACGTAAGTACCAATAATCAATTTAATTTACTAATCCTTTAATAACTCTTTCACATCTAATACTAGCACATGAATCAAGATAAGTGAAAAACTATTCACAAATTTTGCTCACTAAGATTTATTGAATAATACAAACAAAGAAATAAAATCTAATTGCACAAACATTGGAACTAAAATACACAAACATGAGTTGACAACCAAAATTTCTTATTCTCATGTATATTTAAAATCCTATGACCCTTCAAAACTATGGGTTACATATATTTAAATAGACTTCTGGAAGGGGTAGCCTCATCTACCAGGTTCATGCAACATAGATTACATTTCATAGTTATAAATTTATTTCTAACTATGGTTTAATAATAATATAGAGTTGTTTTACAATTTGTAATAGTCTAAGTTATCCTTTATAAAATCTTACAACATGTGCATATTTACAAAAATGAATTGGGAAACTTTACAATATGGTTCAAACTATAAGAACACTATAAATATATAATATACACCACTAGAAAATGTTCATGCAAAAAAAATTTAGCCTTTCATGAATGTATTGATGTCTGGATGGCTACATGGACTTTAGTTGGTATATTGATTATAGTTGTTGACATGGAACTATAAGTAACATGTTGATTTTACTTCTTCTTCACCTTTATCTTGAGCCAACTCTTTTTTGAAATATCATGCTACAACCAAATCAACTCCATGTTCAAAAGAGGTGGTCTTTGTACCTTGATGACTTATCCCAAGAGCTTGGCATGCTTTGCCTTAGTCATAAAAAATTTTATCTTGAATATTTCAGCTTCAATCACTTTCTTTCTAACAAAGCTTATCTAACCCTCTATGTCCTCCAAGGGTAGTCTTTGTAGAATTTGTTTTAAGTTTTCTATTTCCTCTTGCATCAACTTCAATATAGCATATTTTACCTTGGATAATTTAAAATCATTCAAAATTTGAAGAATGAGGTCCTCATGCTCTTGATACTTGGGGAGCAAAGCCCCAAATGCTATCAACCATTCCCTAGATTCCTCCATCTTGATGAACACTAAGTTGATTAATTATATTCCTATAATGGTGTCATGATATCCAAATGGATATAAGACTTAGTTATATAAATAATTAGCATATTTAATTTATTACCATCTGACTTCCAAAAATTAAACAATTCGTGAGTACTAGTAACATGGGGGTGAATTTAGTCTACATAAACTCTACTGATTCCAAAAAAATTTAAAACTTTGAAGCTACCTCTTAGACCTGAGCTTCAATTACAATTGGTACATGCACCATCTTATATTGCTCTTTTAATTTCTCTAACTTGGCCTCCAATTTCTATCTAGCTAGCTCTATGCCCTCATGGATTACCACCATGTCATCCTTTTGTACTTTAGGTAGAGATATGAAGTATTCATTATAGGGGGATCACCCTAATTTCCTATTTTGTCTTTTAGTCAAAGAGAAGACCTCTTTCCTCTCTTCAAAAATTAATTCTTGGCCAATATCATCTTCCATCTTCCTCTTCCTAACTCTCTGAATGATTTTAGATGGTTTTTCAAACAAAATTATAATAAATGGGAGTTATATTATTTTAAAGATGGGCAATTGAGAAGTACTGGCCCTTAATTCTATGGCCCATGGATAAATTTTCAATTAGTTGAGGTCTATATCCTTTGTGGTTTTGACCATAACCTCTTCTTAAACTTCCTCAAAACTTTTCTACTTCTTTGTTGTCTTAAAAATTATGTCAAGTAAGGAAGGCCAAATGTTCTTATACCAATATAAACCTCCATATTGTGGGAGTTGATATACTATGATCATTAGTGTCTTTGCCCTTACCTAAAGTAGTGACAATGGTCTCTTATGATAAACTGATGGATGGCATGGAAAAAGTGATTTGGGTAGATTGGATAGGGAGCTAGGGAGTGGCCATGGTAGCCTCAAACTTCTTGGATGCCCTTTTCCTCCTTAATGATCTGACTATGGCAATGCTAAAAGGAATACTAAAAGTGGCCATGATGGAAGTGGATGGTATGGTAGTGGAAGATAGATTAGTGGTGGTGGAAGGTAGAGAAATATTGGTAGGATATTTTTCAACCTTTGGGGTGAGTAGGTGGAAATGGAAGAAAGAGGAAGATTTTAATGGATCATTAGAGTTTGAAGTGAAAACTTCCACCTTAGGAGTTTTCAAGATAGATGAAATTGACACATAATCAGAAATAGGAATACAAGAAGAGAGTAGGGAAGTGATATTTAAAACATTTGTACCTATGTTATCCTCCACCACTAATTATTTTCCCTTGTTTCCCTTAAGGCTCAAATCCTTGGCCATTTTTAATTATATTCCTTCATCCAAATCTTCTTCTTCCTCCTCCACTTCTATTTGTTAAGGCATGGCAGGCAAGCTGTGTGATTGCTCAATTATAAGACTACATGTAGATGGAGTCCTAAGCTTCCTATTATAACAAGTGGTAGTATTAGGATACGAGGAGGAACCTTACTAGAATAAGGTAACTATTTCATCGATGGATACCCATGAATATGAAGTCCTCATATCTAGGGGGTAGCTATAGGCATTTAAATTTCACCAACAACTAGGAGTTATTGTCCTTTATCTTCCTCATTATAGGAATCAAGATGGATGGGGTCTCTTGAAGTTCCCCTAAGATCAGGTTCACTCACCCCTAGTTCCTTCTTGATATCCTTTATCTTGAAAGGAAGCTCCTATGATGGATTTCCTTGCTCCTTGGACTGCTTTATTATCTAATCTTTTCAAAAGTCTGAGTGTGTCCACCCTATAAAGAGTGGAATTTTTCCATGTAATTCCTTCACATTGATTGAATGTTATTGTTGAATCAGTATTAAATGATCCTCCTTCAAAATATAAAATCTTTCCCTTTCTAAGACCCCATCATCAGTATATTCATTCATGAAAAAAAATTAATAATCATAATAGACATGTTAGTAGGGGATGACAAGGCCCTGAATATGATTTTGGATGGCACCATGAGGATCCCCATCCATATGTGGTACTATAGGAAAATGGTAAATATTCCTTTTAATACCCACATATTCTAAGTGCTTCCTCATTACGTAAACCATTCTATTAATAACCATGTGGTGGCCATAGAATGTGCTCTTATTATTTTTTATCAGGTCCTCTACGCTCCACCATAGCTAGAAATAAATGTATTGCTTAGCCAATTTTTTAGGTACATATTTTGGGAGACATAAGGGGTGAACTTTTTTCCCATATATAATGATAATAGTGTAATTAGTATATAAAAAATAATCACCTATTGAAGATAGTGTCTTTACAATGCTTGATCTGACTCTAGACATTGGAGACCCATGTATTCCCTACTCAACTTGAGGATAAACATCCTAAACAATCCTCACCATGTTATTAGTATAATTATAGATATGAAAATATTGGAAATGACCTCAAATTAAATTCTTGATATATTCAATTTTTGATTTCTATATCTCATCAAGGAATTTATACATTATTCCCATGATAGTGTCTAGAAGATAAGACATCATATAGAAATGGCCTACCAAAGTTGTTACTTGTCCCTATGAGAAATTATTTTTCTCATTAGGTAGCTTATAATATTACTTAGGGTAAATTTTTAATAATTGGTTATCATCATTTTCAATAGTGGTACCCAATCTAAATTGAGGAAATGGATGCTATGAATTTCATAGAGTTTGTTGAGCAGTGCCATGCCAATACACACTCCCATCCTAAAAATATTGATTAGAGTGGGATTATTTCCTTTGTATGTTATTTTATCCTTGGTTAAAAGCCATGAAGTTAACATATTTTACATATTATTATCTTGATCCATGAAACCAACCCGTGTTTATCAAAATAAGCATTTGGTGATGGTAAGGACACATACATCTAAAAACATGCTCCAAAGATCCACATGATGATCATTTAATTATCCATATGGTGTAGAAAATCATCTTTCATAACTTTGCCTATGAATAATAGGTGTCAAAAGAGGTCAATGTATGGCATCACCTTGGGCTCAACCACATCTAAATGTAATCACTATCTCTTTAGTGATAACAAGTTTATGATGAATAGTCACTCTGATGGAGATATATTTCCATCTAATGAAAATATATGAATATAATCGATAACATCCCATAATTTGGAGTAATCCACATAAATATTGTTAAAAATGGTGACATTAAATATTGTATATGTGAATTCTATGGAATCCTTAATATAAAATTGAAATGGTGATAGTGTCCCCCTGAATGGTTTGGATGAAGATGCCATTACTATTACATATAATTAGAAGTGTTTATAGTCTTCTATGATCAGTAAGAAATTATCCTTTACACTATTTATTGGTTTGTTATAAATAATCTCATAGGTAGGTAGGGATTTTCGTGCATAGGATAACAATCAAGATTGAGTTCAT